>PISX010011246.1:0-66279 GCA_004024625.1 Mellivora capensis | reverse complement strand
ATGTGTTGCATCTGGGTGCCATCCTTATTTATTTTTCTTTTACCTGGAACAGTAACAATTATTTTTTGGTCTTTCACACCATTGATGCTTTTGAAGAAAGCAAACCAGTTCTGTTATAGAATGTTCTTTAGGTTGGGATTGTCTGATTCCTCCCCAGGGTTAGGTTCAGTTTAAATATCCTCAACCAGAAAATTATAAAAGTCGTACTGTGTCTTTTTCAGGGTATCACATCTGGAAGGCCCCTCATGGGCCTCTGCTCTGCATTGGTGATGTTCATTCTGCTCACCCAGTCAGAAGGTTGTTTTCTCCATTGTGTAGTTACTCTTTTTCTCCTAACTAATAAGCAGTTTCTAGCAATGTACTAGGAGACCATGAAAACAGCCTATTATCCATGAAAATTTCAACCCTCAGAGATGTAGCATCCACTGATGATTTTTTCCTAAATTTACTATGATGGTTGTAAACTATCTAAGCATCTGTACGTATGTATCTATGTATCTATCTATCATCTGCTTCTTATGGACTCCAATATGTTCCCTCAGTATTCATATATTGGAACTCTTAACTCCACAGAGGTGCTTGGGTGGCTCAGTGGTTTAATTGTCTGTCTTCAGCTTAGGTCATGATACTAGGGTTCTGGGATGGAGCCCTGTGTCAGGCTCTCTGCTCAGTGGGGAATCTGCTTCTCCCTTTCCCTCTGCCTCTCTGGAGCCGCTTGTGTTTACTTGCTCTCTCTTTCACTATCTCTCTTGCTAGCTCTCTCTCTCTGTGTCAAATAAGTAAATAAAATCTTAAAAAAAAAAGAAACTAAGTCTCAATGTGACTGTATTTAGATATAGAGCCTTTAGAGAGATAATTTACGTTAAATAAGATTTTAAGATTGGGATCCTAAGCTAATAAGACTACTGTCTTTATAAGAAAAGAAAGAGACACAAGGACTTACACGCACAAAGAAAAAGCCCATGTGAGCACTTATCAAGAAGGTAGCTGTTTGCAAGCCAAAAAGAGAGGCCTTAGAAGAAAAAAAAAAAAAATCTGCACAGACCTTGATTTTAGACATCTGGCCTTCAGAATTGTAAGAAAATAAATTTCTGTTGTTTAAGCCAACCAGCCTGTGATATTCTGTTTCAGAAGCCCTAGTGACTCATACTCTATCTCTCTATCTTTTCTATCTATTTAATATCAATGCGGACTTATGGATTGTGATTATACTACAGGGTTATAATTTACTACTACTATTAAAACTACCACTATCTTGTTTATTTGAAATCACTAATTGTAGTTATTACTTACTATTGTCCTTTTTTACTGCTGTCCTTGTATAAATTACTACTGTCCTTCATCAGTTTGAAGTTAATATTCTTGCAGGTTTGGCATTAGCTATGAATGCCCAAAAGAAAAAAATTAAGGAAAACCATACCTAGACATAGCTTAGTAAGTACCTGAAGATTAAAGACAAACAGAAAATATTTTAAGTTTAAAGAATATAACTTCAAAAAAATAAGAATAACTTCAAACAGAATTTTATATCAAACGAAAAAAATCTTATATAGATAAAGGCAAAATAAAGATAAATCCAGATAGGTACCATGTTTCTCCACTGAACTCCAGTCTCATCTTTGTCATAAATCAAGTGAGGATCTCTTTCTACACATTCTTAATCTGTACACTTGATCTATTTGTTTGTATTTGCACTAATACACAGTGTCTTAATTACCATAACTTTATGATAAATTTTCAAATCTGCTAGTATAGCCCTTCAACTTTTCCATCCTTTTTGAAGATTCTCTTTTGTGGTAGTTATAGATGGCCATGGATTCTTTACAAATGTTCACATAATGGGGCGGAGTCTATTGCCCTAATGTTTGAATCGTGGGATGACCTTTGAGTTACCTTGATATAGAGACCGTGGAAGACATTACTCTGTGTTTTTGAACCCAGGTCTCATGAGCCCTTGCAGCTTTTATGCTTGTTTTCTTGATGCCCTTTGACAGCCCGGTAAGGAGGGCCAGCCCTCTGGGGGATGAGACACCATGTAGAGAGAGAGGTCCAGCCAACCACCAGCGCCAACCTCCAACATATGACTGCTACCTGCAGGGACTATCTAGCATCAAGAGAGCCAACAGCTTACTCTCACAGCATTAACAAGTCCAGCTAAGACCAACTAAAGTGCCCAGCTAACTTCATCAAAATTGATGACTCAGAAAACAATGAATATTGTTTTAACTCCTAATTTGGGAGCATTTTAAAAAATATAACAGTTGATAACCAATGTACCACAGTTGTTCCTGACCCTTTGCATTTCCAAGTAAATTTTAGATGACCTTATCAGCTTTTGCCAAACAAAAAAATCACTAGATTTGGCTTGGGATTGCATTTAATCTTTGACAACAATAGTTGAAAATTTTGCAATTTAGGATAACATCCAAATTTCCCAAACAGTGTTTCACTGAGATTACTACTCTTATGAAATGCTCTAGTGCTCAAGGAAGAAGCAAAAACCATGCATATAGCTGAACAAGTGTGAAAAATCTTGGATGCCATATATAAAATATTAATAGGCACAATAAAATATTATAGATCTTGGGAGTTTCTGTGAGAATAAGGAAAACTGTTTTACTTAGCATAATTGAACACTTCTGAAGTTGCATCCTGGGGGATATATCCCCCAGGATGCAATAATATATATATATTATATATATTATATATATATATTTTTTTCTCTCTGGAGGAACTAGGAACTAAGAGTTTGAAAAACCTTACTTGTATATTAATTCATGTTTCCATGATAAATGTTCAAAGTATCTGTGTGTATATTTTTAAAGGCTATAGAAATACTTAGACATGAAGTAAAAAAAAATTGTTATTAGTAACCTAATATTTTAAAACAAAAAATTCAAAATTTTGAAGTCAGAGAGAGAAATAGATGGGAGATAAAAAGCAAGTACCATGAATTCAGAGGTTTAAATCTTAGAAGACATAGAGAAACCCAGTGCAGTCTGTTGCCTAGTTCAGTGCTGTCTGTATCTGGCTGATTATCATATTGTTTTTCAATAAATGTAAGTAACATTTCTGAGATAAATAAACTATGGATGTAACGTTCTAGTCGAAACCTTCGGTGGTCCTAATGACAGTGCAAAACTCTGTAAAGCAGCATTCCCCAAACTTTTTCATATTATCCTGCATGTAGAAAATAATCAGGTTTATACTGCATGGCACTTGAGCAAATGATGTTACCTGGGGTTGGTAGTAACTCTACTGGGACATTTGGCTATCGTAGGAGCCGCTCAGCTTCCCTGGGAAAATCTGTCTTCCAGGTATGCTGATTACACAAATCGTTCTTTCCTCTTCATTAGGAGAAAATAAATCCACTTTCCTTGGCCTAGAATTAGGTGACTACACTTTTATGGTTATTTTTTTAAATAGAATTTTTCTTTATTTTCTTAACACTATCTGTATAGGAAATAGCTGTTTTGGCACTTCTTGAGGGAAAGAACTTTTTCTGCATCACCTTAGTATATGGATCCTAATGGGATGCCTTGAATTTGACACACAGTCATGAATATATGTTGAATGAATTAATGATTAACTCTTTGGCAATCCTGTAAATAAAAATACCATGCAAAAGAAAACTGAAAGTCTTCTTTTCTTATCTCTGTCAAGAAGTAAAAGAAAAATTCTGCTGCATGTATTAGCTCAAATATAATATATTTCACTTTATCCTGGACCTTTCAACTACCATACTCAATATAGTGATATTATATATGCATCTAAAATCACCTTTTAAATTATTTTCACAGCTCCTTGAATGATGCCTGCACATAATAAGTACTCAGTACATCTTTGTTGACATATTGAATCAAATCTGATCTTAATTGTTAATGTCTAATAAGACTGAAAGTTCATGATCTTTCCAATATGAGCCTAGAAGGGACTTATTAGTATTCAAATCATCAGTAGACAGCTTGAGTCAATTAAAGCATATCTTTCACAATCTGCAAAGAGATTAAAATTCACACTGCTTTAGAAAGTCATTAATAAATCAAAAACATGTTTGAAATTTCTTATCCTCTGACACAAACTGATGGTAAATATCATTTTAATATTATTCAGAAAATTTATATTAAGCACATACTGTGTGCAAAGTTTTCATGTCTACATAATAGAGCCTATAAAAGTATGAAAAGCATGGTACTTTAAACAATGTTAGTTTCATATTTGAAAAATTAGTATTTTATATATAGATATAAATATATAAGTATATCCACTTATTTACCTAAGTATTCCTTATGCAAATACGTATTGAATGTCACCATTTGTCAGGCATGGTATTAGGCTTTGCAGATACTAGAGAAAACAAAACACACAGAGTCTTGCTCCCATGTTAGTAACTTTGTAGGAAAGACAATAAAATAAAATATGAAATATATATTATATCCAGATGGTCAGTGTTAATTGTTATGTTGTGATAATAATTCTGAAATCACAGTCCCTCATGTCGACTTGGGTCAGATGTGGTCCTACTCTAACTGTAACAATATGAGGCAATGCATTCTCATGGCAGACCAAAATGTGGTGTAGGAAAATGAACAAAACTATAAGCTGAGTAGTAAAATCTCTGATCTAACTAGAATACTACCACTTCTGTTCTCATTTCATTGGTCAAAGAAATCATACAGCAAAGTGTGATTTCAATAAAATAGGCAAGTATAATCATTCTACCAGATGGAACTGTAAATCATACGGCAAAAGGTAGGGATGTATAATTATTTTACATGGAATTGGAGTGAATAATTGGAAGAAATAATTCAACTCCTCCTCATTGTGTAAGAGGAACTTGTACCAGGAATGGGGAGTGGGACTATTATTATATACAGTCTCTAAGGAAGGCCTCAGTGATAAGGTAACATGGTAAGAAATGTAAAGAGAGTAAGGGATTGAGCTGTACCAATACCTAAATTAAAAATATTCCAGGCAGATGAAGAGCAGGGCCCAAGAGACGAGAAGAGAGGGTAGGTGATGAGGTCAGAGAGGTGGGGAGGTGTTTAGTTTTAATACATGATTTAAAAGGATAACTGGACACTGGGAAAGAAGAATAGTGGAACCATGGAGACAAGTTAGGAAGCTCTTCCAACCATTTATTTCAATGAAAGATCAAGAAGTTTTAAGCCAGAGTACAGAGATGAAAGTTGTGAGAAGTCTTATTTCCTAATGTACTTTGAAAGTAGAACCAACACATTTGACTGGTGAATTGTCCCTGAGATGGGACAGAAAAGGAAGAGAGGGTTTGTCTCTGAGATTTGTGGTCTGAACAACTAAAAAGGTAAAGTTGGCATTTATTTAGATGAGGAAGTCATGAGAGGAGCACATTTTATGAGAATAAATCAGAGTTAATTGTAGACTTTGAGATGTCTATCATGATCATAATCCTAAGTATTTAAAGGAGTCTGGCATTCAGACCCATGTTAAGATGGGGATTGCAATGGTACAAGGGTAATTTAAATCCATTATCCTGGATAAGTTCACATGAGGAGTTGAGTATCAACAAAGAGACCTGAACATAGAACCCTAGCATTGTCAAGTACAAGTAGTTCATATAAGTTTCAATGAGTGAAATGATATAAACATATCAATATTACAGAAGTGGTAACTAAGTATTAGAAAAGTTAATCAACTTTCTCCAGTTGAACAAGGCTGAAAATAAGAAATACCATAACTTATCAGAGAGGCCAGCAATTGGTATAGGAGGAAGAATGGATTTAGAAAGACAATAATCAGTTCTATTGTACACATGGACATATAAATATTTTGGATGATCAGACAGAAACACAGACAAAGAGTGAATAGGAGAGAGCACATATAGTTTAAAATAAAAGAAACTTCTAGGGACACAGTAATGTTAAAGCAAATCTCTGTAACAAGGAAAATAAATATTACTTAGATGTTCTATAAGGAGAAAAAAATGGAGCTAAAAAAGAAACAGATGTGAGATTGTTATTTTAAGGACTAAGGAGAGGAAGAAAAAGAAGGGAAGAAAAAGTAAATGAATGAGAAAAAACGGAGCAGTGAAATATTATGGCAGGCCATGGTTGTTGGTAGTATCAATTGGTGGTTAGAAACAGATACAATAATGACACAGATGATAGATTTAGTATACAAATATGTTAAAAGTTATTATAACTATATTACATATTTTCAAGAAGGCATATTAAAACATTTACCATATTTAAGTACAGACATGGAAGAAATAGAAAAGATCTAAATAGAACTTCTAGAGTGGAAAATATGTTTGAGATTTTTCAAAACTTCACTGTATAGGATTAACAGCAGGTTAGAAAATTCAGAGAAAAAGATCATATAGCTTGAAGACATAAAAGTTAAAATGATCCAATAAAACATGTGCTTATTTATCATTTGTAAGTCCTCTGAAATGAAATGGCTATTCAATTATTTTGCCCATTTCTTAACTGGACTTTTTTATAAAAATATTTTATTTATTTGACAGAGAGTGATACATTGAGAGAGAGAACACAAGCAGGGGCAGTGGGAGAGGGAGAAACAGGCTTCCTGGTGAGCAGCGAGGCAGATGCAGGGCTTGATTTCATGACCCTGGGATCATGATCTGAGGAGAGGGTGGATGCTTAATGACTAAGCCATCTAGGCACCTCTTAACTGGGCTTTTAAAAATTGAGTTACAAGTTGTTTTTGTTGTTGTTGTTGTTGTTGTTTTTATATTATAAATATAGGTTCTTTATCACATATATGATTTACAAATATTTTCACTCAATCTGTGATTTGTCTATTTTCTCAATTGCATGCTTTTATAAGAATACATTTTTAGTTTTTTAGTTTTGATGGAATCAAGTTATCATTTTTTAATAGATAATTATTTTTGTATATATATATATATGAAAAATTGTTATCTAGTCCAAAGCCACAGTGATTTTCTTCTGTTTCTTCTAGAAATATGTATGGCTTTAGTGCTTATGTTTAGGACCAAGCTCCATTTAAAATTAATTTTTGTATATGCTATAAGACCAGGATTTAAGTTTAATGTCTTGTATATCTAATTGTCCAGCACCATTTCTCAAAAAGTTCCCTTACAGTATTGAATTTTCTTGGTACTTTTCACAAAAGCCAATCAATCCACAATAAATGTAAAAGTTTATTTTTGGACTTTTTCTATTCCTACCTAAACACCACACTGTCTTCGTTATTGTAGCTTTATACAGTTTTGAAAATGGGGGATGCAAGTCCTCAAAGTTTGTTCTTTGTTTTCTAATTTTTTAAGTTATTCTAATTCTTTTGCACTTTTATATAATTTTAAGATTAAGATTCACTTATTGATTGCTACAAATTAGTCTTCTTATTTATGATTAGGATTGCATTGAATATGTGTCAATTTGGAGGGAATTTCCATCTTACTGATATTGAGACATGAAACGTCTTTCCACTTATTTAGACATTTCGATTTTTGTTAATTCCGGTCAGCAATATATGCTGTTTTTAGTGTATAGGTATTGCTCTTTTTTTTATCATTGTTAAATTTGTTATTATGTGTATTTTTCTTTTGGTGCTATGGGAAATGGAATTATTTTCTCAATTTTATCTTCTAGTCTGTTTTTATAGATAGTATAGAAAAAATAACTGACTTTCATATATTGATCTATTCCTTTGCATAGTTTCAAAAGCCATTTATGAGTTAGTGTATCTTTTAGTTGTTTTTAGTTTTCGTGGGTTTATCTCTATACAGTATTGTGTCATCTGTGAGTAAAGACAATATTACTTATTCCTTTCCAATCTAGATTTGCTTATTTTTTTCCACCTTGTCATAGTATGGGAATACTGTACCTGGTAGTACCACTAGAAAAATTTCCAGTACACCAGCAAAACTTTCTGTACAGTACTGGATAGAAATGACAAAGGTGGCTACAATTGTCTTATTCTTGAATTCGAGGATAAGTTGCCAAATTTAGCAAATAAAAATCAGAACACTAGATATATCAGATAAACAATAAGTGTGTTTTTTTAGTATTACTATGTCATGTACAATATTTGAGACATACTTACAAATAGATCATACTAAAATCATTGTTGTTTATCTAATAGTTCAATCTAAGTGTCTTCTATTTTATCTGGCAATGCTATTAGGGTAAAACATTGGGTTTTTCTCATTAAGTATAATTTTAACTATATACCTATTGTAGATACCCTTTATCAAGTTGAGTAATTTAATGTTGCAAGTGTTTATCATAAATGTCTGTGGTATTTTGTTCAATCTTTATTATGACTATTAAAATGATTATATGACTTTATTCTATTAATAAAGTATATTACATTAGTTGATATTTAGATATTAAACGAATCTTATACCCCTTGGATATATTCCATTTGGTCATTGTGTAGAATTTTATATATATGTTGCCATATTTATTTGCTAATATTTTGGTTAGGATTTTAGAGAGTGGGCACAAAATGTTTAGAGAGTTGAGAAAAAAAAACCACAACAACCTAGAATTCTTTACTCTTCAAAATTGTCATTCAAACTTGAAGAAGCAGAGACTTTCTCAAACAAAAATGTAAGGAATTCATTGCCAGTAGACCTGTTTCACAAGAAATGTTAAAGGTTTCTCTAGAGAAAAGGAAACTAATATAGGTCAGAAACTTGAATCTACATAAGCAAGGAATGAGTAAAAGTAAAATAAAAACTTTTATTTTTCTGCTTCTTGATGGATCTAACATTAATTTATTCAAAATAGCAGTTGCAAAAATGTAGTGAATTATATGTTCTTATACATATATGCATCCTTATATATAAGTGAAATGAATGACATCAATAATACAAGAAATGGAGAAAAGAAATAGAACTATTTTGTTATTATAAGGTATATACATCACATGTGCAGTGATGCAGCAATATTTCAAAGCAGACTTGGATTAGCTATAAATATATATTGAAAACTATAAGGTAACCCCAAAAAAACTAAATCTAAGAAAGAAGGGAAAATTGAATCACTTAAAATGCTCAACAAATGCAGAAAAGAGTAGAAGACAAAAAGTGGAATAGAGAAGAAGGGTAACAAATAGAAAACAGTAATTAATCCAACTATTTCAGTAAGTTCTTTGAATATCAATGATCTAAATGCACCAATTAAGACAGAGATTGTCAGATGGATCAAAAAAAGGAATCACTATATGTTGTCATTTTAAATACAAATACATATATGAATTAAGTGTACATGGATGGAGAAAAGCATAACATTCTAACACTAATCAAAGAAAGCAGAAAAAACCACACTAATATCAGACAGAGCAGACTTCAAAGCAAAGAAAATTATCAGAGACAAAATCACAATTATATTATGACAAAAGTTCTCCAAGAAGACATAACAATCGTAATCTATACACCTGACAACAGAGTATCAAATTATGTGAGTCGAAACAGATAGAGCAGCAAGGAGAAATACATGAATCTATTATCATAGTTGGACATTTCAACATTCCTGTATTAGAAATGGAGAGATCTAGCTAGAAGAAAATCACTAAGAAAGTAGTTGAACACAATGACACCATAAATCAACTTGATGTAACTGGTACCTGTAGATTATTTCATGCAACAACAGCAGAATACATATTCTTCTCAATCTCACAAGGAACAATCACCAAGATAGAACATATTCTGATCCATAGAACACACCTTAACAAATTTAAAAGAATAAAAAACACACTATGTCTGTTCTCATATCACAGTGTAATTAAATTAGAAATCAATAACAGAAAAATAACTGGAAAATCCCAAAATACATTGAGATTAAACCAACATACATCTGAATAATACACGAGTCAAAGATGAAATCTCAAGAGAAATTTAAAAATATCTTGAACTAAATGAAAACGAAAACACAATTTGTCAGAATTTGTTGGATCCAACAAAAGCAGTGCCTAGAAATTTAAAGCATCAAATGCATATATTAGAAAGGAAGGGAAATCTAAAGTCAATCACCTGTTTCTACCTTAGGAAACTAGAAAAAGAACAACCTAAATACAAAGTAAGCAGGACAAAAGACATAATAAGAATCAGAGCACAAATCAATGGAACTGAAAACAGAAAATCAGTAGAGAAAAATCAATGACATCAAAAGGTGGTTCTTTGAAAAGAAAAAGAATATCAGTAAGCTTCTAGACAGGCTAACTAAGAAAACAAAGGAGAGAATACAAATTAGTAATATCAGAAACAAAAGAAGGAACATCTCTACAGATCCCACAGACAATAAAACACAATATTGATGTAGAAAAACAAAAGTTAGAAGACTGACACCAACGAACTTCAAAACTTTCTAAAAAGTTGCACACTTTGGTAAAATAATAGACAGATAAATGAGTGGAAGAGACTAGAGAACCCAGAAATGCATCACATAAATATAGTCAACTGATCTTTGGCCCAAAAACCCCAAAAGTAATACAATGGAGCCAAGATAGTCTTTTCTACAAAGGGCGCTAGAACAATGGCATCCATGGGCACACACACACACACACACACACACATGCACAAATCTAGACATAGACCTAAATGTAAAATAGAGAACTATAAAACTCCTAGAAGATAACTAATAGGAGAAAATCTAGGTGACATTGGACATGGAGATGACTTTTTAAGTATGACACAAGAAGCAAAATCAATGAAAGAAATAATTGATAAACAGGATGGCATTCAAATTAAAATTCTTGCTCTACAAAAGACAAGATCAAAAGAATAAAAGACAAGTCAAAGACTGGAAGAAAAGACTTGTAAAAACCACAGCTGATAAAGTGATTATCCAAAATATATAAATAACTCTCAAAGCTCAAGAATAAGGAAACAAATACGCTTTGAGAATAGGCCAAAGGACACTGAGGAGGGTATGTGCTATGGTGAGTGCTGTGAAGTGTGTAAACCTGGCAATTCACAGACCTGTACCCCTGGGGCTAATAATACATTACATGTTTATAAAATAATAAAAAAATAATAAAAAATAAATAAAAATTAAAAAACAATAAAGAATAGGCCAAAGGCCTTAAAAAATTCCTCACCAAAGAAGATACACAGATGAAAAATAAGCATATGGAAAGATGCTCCACATTATATATTGTGGGGTAAATGCACATTAAAACAACAAGGTACTACTTACACAGATACCAGGTGATTAAAGTACAAAACACTGACAACACGAAATACTAGTGAGGATGTGGAGCATTAGGCACTCTCTTTTATCGTTGGTGGAATTGCAAAGTGGTACAGTCACTTTGGAAAATAGTTTGACAGATTCTTAAAAAACTAAAGACACTCTTGCCATATGATCCAGTAATTGTATTCTTTAGCATTTAGCCAAAAGGGTTAAAAAATTATGCCTCTGCAAAAGCTGCACACAGATGTTTATAATGGCTTTATTCATAATTGCCAAAACTTGGAAACAAGCAAGATGTACTCCAATAGGTGAATGGGTAAATAAACGGGAACATCCAGACATTAGAATATTAATTGGTACTAAAAAGAAATGAGCTATCAAACCATGAAAGACGTGGAGGAACTGTAAACGCCTGTTACTAATGAAAGATGCCAATTTGAGAAGGCTTCATACTACATGATATCAACTCTATGACATCATGTTAAAGACAAAACTAGGGAGATGGTAACAAGATCCGCGGTTGCCTGGGATTGGGGAATGGAGGGGGAATTAATAGGCAGAATACAGAGGATTTTGAGAGCAGTGAATATACATTGTATGATCTGACAATGATGGATATGTGTCATTATACATTTGTCAAAACCTATAGAATATACAATACCAAGATTGAACTGTGATGTGAACTATGGATTTGGGTGATTGTGATGTATTAATTTAGGTTCATCAATTGTAACACATCTACCCCTGTGGTGGGGAATGTGGGTAATGGGGGAAGTAGTGCATATGTGTTGGCAGGGGTATAGGGGAAAATCTCTGTATCTTCTTAATTTTGCTGTCAATCTAACTGATCTAAAAAAAAAAAAAACCCTCTAGAAAACTAATGCTCTAAAATTACTCCCAAAAATGAAGTTAAAAAAAGTCAATAAAAAAATTATACATTTGTCAAAGTTCTCATGGGACATTTATCAAGATAGAATATATTCTATGGTGGTAAAAAAACCTCAGCACATCTAAAAGATAAAAATTTTTAAAAAGTACATTCTCAAATCACCAGGAATTAAATTAAAATCAATAATAGAAGGACATCCATAACATGTTAAAATACTTGCAAGCCAAGGGACCTGGGTGGCTCAGACCTGAAGTGTCTGCCTATGGCTCAGGTCACAATCCCAAGGCCCTGGGATCAAGACCCCTCATTGGGCTCCCTGCTCAGTGGAGAGCCTGCTTCTCCGTCTCCCTCTGCTGCTCCCCTGCTTGTGCTCTTTCTCTTGCTGTCTTTCTCTGTCAAATAAATAAATAAATAAATAAAATATTTTTTAAAAATTAAAATATTTGCAAACCAATTTATACACTGCCAAATAACCCATGGGTTATTGCCACACAGAAACCTGTATTAGAAAAGAGAAAAGTGGGATGCCTGGGTGGCTCTGTCAGTTAAATGTCTGTCTTTGGCTCAGGTAATGATCCCAGGGTCCTAAGACCAAATTCACATTGAGCTCCCCACTCAGCGGGAAGTCTGCTTGTCCCTCTCCTTCTGCCCCTCCCCCTTTCTCATGGGCACTCTCCAAAAAAAAAAGGAAAACCCAGAGAGAACAATGATCTGGCTTTGATGGAAAGAAAGTACAAAAAGAAGATCAACTTATATTCAAAATAAGCAGAAAAAAGGACCCAATCAAGATAAAACCAGAAGTAATTGAAATAGGTAAAAGATAAACAACAAATAGGGGCACCTGGGTGGCTCAGTGGGTTAAAGCCTCTGCCTTCAGCTCAGGTCATGATCCCGGGTTCCTGGGATCGAGGTCTGCATCGGGCTCTCTGCTCAGTGGGGAGCCTGCTTCCCCCACTCTCTCTGCCTGTCTCTCTGTCTACTTGTGATCTCTCTCTGCCTCTCTGTCAAATAAAAAAATAAAATCTTAAAAAAAAGATAAGCAATAAATAAAATCAATTAAACAAAAACACAGATTTTTAGAAAAGACAAATAGAATTGGAAAACTGTCCAGAATGTTCAAGAAAAAAGGGAAGACGCATGTTACTAATACTTGGGGTGACACAGGTGAAATCATTTCATATTCTACAGACAGGAAAATGATAATAAGGAAATAATATAAATAACTTCAGTCAATAAATTCATCTTCAACTAAATAGACATATTCTTTGAAAGACAAAGCGGCTAAAACTCATTTAAAAATAAATCAGTCACCCGAAAATGACCAATTAAGAAATGGGGAAAAAAATCTGAACTACTTTATCCAAAAAGGTATACAAATAGAGAATATGCACATGCAAATATTTTCAAGGTTATCACTCATTAGGGAAACACAAATTAAAATTACTATGAAATACCAAGAGACAAAAAATGAATCTCTAAAATTAAATGTATATATATCCATATATATACTCATTTTGCCATGTATTCACTATGGTGTATAATAAGTGGAACTTTCTTACACTGCTTATGGGGAAGTAAAATGACACAACCACTTTGGAAAATAATTTGGCAGTTTCATAAAATATTATACATACACATACCATATGACTCAGTATTTCACTCTTATGTCACAGCATATGTCCACAGGAAATATGGAAACAGCCTAAATGTCCACTAACAGGTGAATGAGTGAAATATTTTTTGGTATTATCTGCATGACTCAGCAATTGAAAGGAATATATTACTGACATAGCAACAATGCAGATGAATCTCAAAACAACTATGTAGAGTCAAACAAAATAAAAAAGAATACATACTCTATACAGTCCTTTATATAAAAATCTAGAAGATGAAAGTACATCTAGAAAGTACATCTAGAAGATGAAAGTACATCTTTAGTAACAAAATAAATCATCATTTGCTTGAAGACTGAGTATGCAGAGAGTGCCAGGAAGAAGGGGTTAAAAAAAGAAACTTAGAAACTTTGGAGACATGATGGATATATGCATTATCTTCATTTTTGTGGTTTCATGGAGGTAGACATTTATTAAGATGTATGATATTGCACCCTTTAATATGAGCAATTTGTTTTATGTCAAAAGTAGAGCTAAAATTGTTAAAAATTAAAATTCCTTTACTAAGAGTATAAGAATAATTTATTTTTTCATCATATATATTTTATATCGAGCTGTGCTGTTTAAAATGCTAACATTTTCACTAAAATAGCTTATATAGATCTCTATCCCACAGATCTTTCACCTTTCATTGTCAATATATATTTGATAGCTAACTAGTCATTTATCTATGTCAAGTATGTGGGTACAATAGCACCTTTAGGAAAAAAGTATTTATTTATTAATTTTTTTAAAAGATTTTACTTATTATTTTTTTTTTTTTTTTGAGAGATAGAGCCCAAGTAAGGGGGAGGAGCAGACGGAGATGCAAAAGCAGGTTCCCCACTGAGTAGGGAGCTGGATGCGGGACTCAATCCCAGGACCCTGACACCTGACCTGAGTGGAAGGGAGCCGTTTAACTGACTGAGCCACCAAGGTGCCCTAGGAAAAAATTAGTTTGATATTCAAATGACTATTTAAATTAAACTTGTTGCTCTCTTTGTCATGTTCCCAATCTAACTGAACTTTTGCTTATTCTAAGAAACATTAATTAATTTGCCCTGTATTTCATCTTGCTCCTACAATGTCTCTTTATTTACCTGCATTATTTACAAAGTTGTTCTGCCCTGTACTCCTGTCATTGAGGATCATTCTCTCACCTCTAGCTTGTGTCCTACAGATTTAGGACCAAGTGTCTGAGCTCAGACCCTGTGGTACCCTTCTCTCTTGCTGCCTGCCAACTGAGTCTTAAGACTTCTTGCCTACTTCTAGATTTCTTTGTTGGGATTCCATTAGCATTTCTTGTATTTTGTCATGTCTTGCTAGCCATCCCTTATGCATATTGTCTAGAATTCTACCCATTTTATGGCACTATCCTTTCTAGACATTACATTATGCCTAACTACAGAGATAATTCTTGTTCCCAATAACATGTGCTCATTGTAGGAAATGTGACATTCTGGGTTTCAGAAACTTCTAAATTGACCAATTTCACTGGCGTTATCTCATGTCACAATAGATAGCATGTGTCTACTAATAAATTTACTGAAGAGGCCTCAAAAATGGGTAAAAATATGTTAAAATGGATCAAAAGAATGTTAGTTATTTGCTTTGTTGGGTTTCTTAACCTAAATTTTGAGTAAAAAACAATATTACAAAAATATAATCAGATCAGTGTATGGGAAGTTTTACTTCTCTTCCATGAGAAAAAAAATATAAATGCCCAGTTTTGCAAATATAGTATAATTTTAAGAACTATTCCTTCATCTCTTCAAATTTAAATTAAGACAATGATGCCCTAAAGAATTGATAGAATATAAATTCCCTGTGGAAACAGTATGACCAAGAAGTAGATTTTAGTCTGAATTTCCTGTAGGCATTATTTTCTTAATTTAAACTTAGAATAATGAAGGATGACTTTTAAATTGATTATGTAGGTTTCTTGTTATAACATCAGCATTTCAAAAATTCCAAATGACACCTGCAAAGTCAGCACAAGTTTAGATAAATACTGTGGTGTGCTGTAGGTCTGAATAACCCATTTATTTCAATCTGCAAAGGGAAAGGAGCTAGGTAATGAAAAAGACTCTACACAAATACTCTTTTCAGAACAAGTGCTTTTGGTGGCTCTAATTCTGAGATTAGAAAATTATCATACATGCTTAAAATGGATCTGGAACTTATTAAATTTACACAATCAATAAATAGTTCTTGTAAAATCCTACCCTTGGGCATGCTGTCTTATAGACTTTTATACCATAAAAGGGAAGAAAAGGTCTGACTTTTTAAATATCAGTTAAATCTTTAGATAATATATGCTAACATAATCTAATTAACCTATATGAAGAATACTATAAAAAAACTTTTAAAAAATTTTTAGGTTTACATTAAGTTATGTGATTTTATGTAAATTCCATAATAAACAGATTTTTTAAATTCATCTTCTCTTTAAGAAGCAGGCCATTGAGTTGGTTTTAAGATATTTTGAGGCATTTTTAGAAAAAAGTAAAACTTCAAAGAGTTAGGGGTTAGGCCAGAGGTAATAGTCAAATTAAAAGGATGTAAATCAGTATGTTGGAAAACAGCATCAAAATGTTTTATATATTCTAAGGTATTCTGAAATATTAGCATAAGTGTAACAGAAATCTTTCCTCTCTTAAGCTGTCCTCATTGAAAAGCTAATATGTGAATTAGAGATGCCCACCAGAAGAAGTGAATCCTTTGCCATGAAAATATCATAGAGAATATTTTTATAGATATCAGTCTTGAGGGTACAAGATGAATCCTGCTCCCTAAGAAATGAAGCATGAGTAGTTAAGTTTCATTTGATACTCAATTGCCCTGAAACCCTAAACTACCACAGCAACCTGAGGTTATATGACAGAAAACAAACAAACAAACAAACAAAACAAAACAAAACAAAAAACCCAACAAACAAACAAAACCAATGGTCATATGGATAAATCAGTTCTAGGGACACAACGGGCAGATGATTACTATTTGCTGATCTAGACTATAAGGAAATGACCAGCAGTGTCAGTGGTTCCTAGTAATCAAAAACAAATGGTCCAAGATAAAAATCATTGGGCACCACTTAATAAAGTGGTGGAGACAAGATGTCAAGAAGCAAAGGTTTAGAAGTAAATGGATAATGAGTAGTTTCAGCCAAGAAACTTCAATGACTCACCTATGATGGCAAAACTTTAAAAGATTTTGTAAGTTGAAAAGGATTTGGTGGATAAATAGAAAAACATGCCAAAGGGAAAGGAAATTATTAATAAAATTAGAAGAAATGGAATTCACACTTCCTGAAAAAGTGAGGGAAAAATGCTTGTGGGAAGAAGAATGCAAAAAAATTTTGAAGTGGATAAGAAAAAAACTTGAGAGAACTTAAATGAATTCCCTGATTCCATCAATGTAGTAAGATGGCTGTCCTCCAAATAGAACAAAGGGTCAGACTGTGGGAAAGTGGGAAATGAATTAAATAAGTTCTAGAAAATATAATGGATAATCCATTAGAAATCCAGGCAAATTTGATTGAGCTGTACATTAAGTATTGCTGATTGTGGTTTTACTTTGATACATTTAGTGTTGGTATTTTTTTAGTTAGTCCTTGACTCCCAATTGCAACGTATTTATCCAGTTTACATGTTAATGAACCTTGATAACAATTAGTATCAAGGTCAATATATTCAATTTACTTATAATGGACACCCTCAAGTGACTCATAACTGTGCTTTGAAAAATATACAGATCTGAATACTGAACATCAGGTTAGAAATATGACACACTATCTGTTCAACCTTTAATATATTATCAGGGTGCTCAATAGAGCAATACTTAAAGTCTTATGATTTGAACAGTGTAGGTGAAATTTAGATGTAGCAATTTAGTAAAATAAGACCAAGTTCACCCTAGGTCAATTTTCGAAGCAGGGTTCAAAAGACATACAATGTTCTTGATGAAAAGAAATCACCTCAGAAAATTTCTTATGTGGCTGAAAAGCTACATTGCTCTAGTGTTAAGCAAAAAGTAGAAAAGTCAAGTAAACTGACTTTGTAAAGCACAAACATCTTTTTAAGGGGGCATTGTAGCACAGCAATTCTAATGTATTGGAATGAAATTTTAAAGTGCTTATAAAATGAGAGCATGATCTAAGCTGAAAAGCGTGGAGGGTTAATGGGATTTGCAGTAATCTACAGCAAAAGCTAAGATCCTACAGAGGAGAAGGCTTGCCAGTGGTACATAGACAATTGCAGAGCCTGTGATCCATATCCTCAGAAGGCAGTTCCCTCAGAATAGATAATTTGGTTTACCGGTCTTTGACAGAGAATAAGAGAATAAGCCAGTGAACTATTTTGTTCAGAGGATTTGAAAATACTGAGAGAGCATATAACTGGAGTACTTATGGGATTTTTTTAGTCCCATACTCATAATTTGGATCCAATAACATTTTTTTGAAAGTGTAAACAGTAAAATTAATAATTCTTACTCCCACTCCCTCACTTAATATGCTGTTTTTGTTTGCATTTATTTGAGTTTGGAGCAGCAAGGCAGAGTTAACAGTAAGGGAGTAGAAAGTGCATTTATCGGCTGATACCACCTTAAGCTGATTTCTGGGCTCTTTGAGCTCCGCTAGTGATTCCAGCTAAATCTTTTCTCTCATGCCTGCTGCTATCTGTTCTTTGAAGACATCTCACCACTGGTCATTTCTCACCTGCAGTTTTGTTTTTAATGTGCAAAGACACAATTTCTCCATCTGGTCACTTATAATTGCCTCCTCTGACATCCAGCTTCTTTTTTACTAAGTTCCTTGACCTCTGGGCAGCTGGCTTGGTTGGAATCCAAAAGAACCCCCTGCCAGCTCTCTCTTAAGTACTCCACACATGATCCACAGGAAAAACAAAACAAACAGAACAAACAAACAAAAAAACCCAACACATATATCCTTTTTTCCCTTTTCTCCTCACTGCCCACAAAAAAACATTGGCGGCTGCCAATTCAACAACCTCTCTTTATGCTTAGAACATTGGCTAGCCAGAGTTCCCAATTCTTTAGACTTCATAAGCATAAATCAGAAGCTCCATGATATAAATCCTTTTCTGAAAGTGTCACATTAGAACATCTTTCCAAGGCTAGAGAGAAAGTAAAAACAGACCTCATCTTCTCTTCATAGGGATAGAAGGGAAGGAGATTCAGAGAATACAAAAGCTTTCCCTAAAAAATCTCCTTCTAGATTACATGTAGACTATCAATTACAGCATAATATTATATTAGATAATAATATTATAAAATAATATTGTATTAATAAAAATAAACAGCGAAAAACAAAGAAACTGAAAAGAATTGGCCACAAGAAAATAAAAGAACAATGCAAGCTCAAATAATAACGATTTAATTAAATTTCAATTTCATATTAATTTTAGTATTTATTACTTTTTCCATACATCTGAAAATAGTACTTGTCACTTGGAAGTATTTGCCACGTACTTTTCTGGGCTTTCTTCAGCCAAAACCATTTCAATTTCCATAAAAAAATAGTGCAGCTATTTGGTGTATTTGAACAATTTTCCTACAACAATTTTATAACAATTTTCCTATAACTTTTATAACATTTAAATATATAAGGATTGATAAAGTAACTGGTTTTCCTGAATTAAAAAATGGGTTAGAGAAAATAATTATTGCTTGTTTATTTTTTAATGAAATAGCACTATATATGTTTTTTTTTAATTGTATATGCAGGCTTTGTTTGGTTTCACTTTGTTTTTTTTTAATTTTTTTTTTGCTTTTGTTTTTGTTTCACTTTGTAGCTTCAAGTTTTTACTTAAATTCCAGTTAGTTAATATACAATGTAATATTAGTTTCAGTAGAATTTAGTGATTCATCACTTACATACAAGGACCAGGAAATAGCACTATATTTTAATGTCAAGTATCAAATAGGAACATTTCACTCACTTTCTTGTCTGAGTTTAATTCTCTTAAAATACTTTTAAATCTTTTTGTTCACCCTACTTCAGATTGGGTAATTGCTATAAATAATCTTTTGATGTTTGCTTTTTTTCTTGCCATCTCCATTATATTTTTTAGCCCATAGAGAGTATTTTTTATTTCATGTAATTTGTAATTTACTGTTCTAAAATATCCATTTTTTTAATTTTTCCAATTCTTTGCTAAAACTTTCAATCCTTACATTCATTGTGACCATGTTTTTTTTTCACTTTTGCGTAGTTATTATATAGACTTTAAAATCTTCATCTACTAAGTCTATGTTCTCCTGGGGTTGGTCTGTGTCTAGTGCTTTTCCTCTTCATAAGAGGTCACACTCTCCGGACTCTTTGTATGTTGAGAATTTTTTTTTTAATTCCATCCTGGACATTGTAAATGTGATATTATGGTGACCCTCGATTCTATTATATTACTTTGAAGTATCTTGTGTTTTTTGTTTGTTTTAACAAGCAGTTAACTGCAAACTGCTTTCAACCTGCAAATACTGTCTTTTGGACAGCAACCTCAAATTGTGGTTCATTTTTCTATGCTTATCTAGGCTTCTTTGTGTTGTCCAGATATGTTTATTCTATTTGTCACCCAGAGGCTTGAACAGTTTATAGAGAGAACTTGAAATTCTGTCTTTCCTGTTCCCTCTCTTGGATTCTTCCCTAATTTTTTAGCCATTCTAGGCAATCCTAGTTGTGATTTTTTCTCAAGATGGATAACTCACTCCATATATTTCATTCTTCCAAAGTTATATTACCAATAGAAAAATATCTCTTTCTGTTTATTTTTCAGGGTCTTCAAGTAATTAATTTTTTAAATCAGTTTATAGCTATTATCTGAGATTTGATATAATAGAAGATTATTTGGCCATGCCAGATGCTGAGTTCGCAGTTTATTTTTGTATGATTATCTTAGTTAAAAGATTTATTATCTCTATACCTGCACAATGATTATGAAGATAATACTCTGACAATAAAAAACAAGTATAGTCAACTGAATTGGGAAATGTTTACTTCTTGATATATTCTGGCATCACTGAATTAGCCTGTATGGCTTCTAAAGCTTTGTTCATTAAATAATAACTAATTTTAAATAGCCCAAATCCCTTACCATTTATTATTTACAACCCTGACAAATTAATCCTCCCTCTCAGAGCTATGAAAATCCATATTCCATAGGTTATGTGGCACTACATTAAGAAAAGAAAAGGAATAGATTTAGGTGTTGCTTTTATATGGTAATATTTATGTTGGGCTTTATTATTATTTGAAAAACAGTCCCAACCAATGAGTCCCAACTTTGGTATATTACCCAAGTACTGCTCAAGTGCTTTTAGAAGTTGTGCACCAAAACTAAAGATGCTATTCTGGTTTGAGAGTTTTGTATAGTAAATAAGTAGGATGTAATTCATTTCTATCTTAAGTTTCTAAAGCTTAGAGATATCCCCAAGATACTGTACAACAAAGAGAAATGCAGATGTCTAAGAGAAGAATGTTATATTTATTAAACATCACAAAATGCCTATGGATAAGGTGAAAATAGTGTAAAGGAAGAGGACTATAGGTCCTAACATCAACTTTAATTTCTTTGAGGCAGGGACTAGTGAACCCTAATTGACTTTATCTTTTAAAGCAATCCTGAGATTTAGTAAATAAAAATACTACCAACATAATAAGATAATGTATAACTAATACTATTGTCAGCAGGAAGCAAAATATAACAGTCACTCTGAAGCCATGAAATATGTGGAATAATCCATTGCTAATCCAAAGATAATATTGGCAAATATTCCACTATAATTGATAGCTTTGTATCTTTTTTAAGCCTAAATTTTCTGGAGTATTCATCACCTCTTTAAATAATGGTTTGTGACAAATATAAAATGATTTTGATGAATAAGAAATGATTTTAAATATGATAGCTATTTTTTATGTTATAATTATTTAAAATATGGGTTTTGGGGGAAGAGAGGAAAAAATGAAACAAGAAGAAACCAGAAAAGGAGGCACTTGATCTCAGGAAACAAACTGAGGGTTGCTGGAATGGAGGGTAGAGGGAGGGATGGGGTGGCTGAGGGATAGACTTTGGGGAGGGTGTGTGCTTTGGTGAGCGCTGTGAATTGTGTAAGACTGATGAATCACAGACTTGTACCTTGAAACAAATAGTACATTATACGTCAATAAAAAAATTTAAAACATATGGGTATTAAGGAGGGCACGTGTTGCGATGAGCATTGGGGTTATACGCAACTAGGGAATTGTTGAACACTATTAAAACTAATCATGTAATAAATGTTGGATAATAATAACAATAATAAACAAATAAATAAATAGTTAAATAAATAAAATTTTTAATTAAATGGATTCTATGAACATTGCCATTGTATAAATCAATTTAGAGTTTTAATATCATTAGAAATATCTAATAGGTGGGGCACCTGGGTGGCTCAGTGGGATAAGCCTCTGCCTTCGGCTCAGGTCATGATCCCAGGATCCTGGGATCTAGCCCCGCATCGGGCTCTCTGCTCAGCAGGGAGCCTGCTTCCCTCCTCTCAGTCTGCCTGCCTCTCTGCCTACTTGTGATCTGTCAAATAAATTAAAAAAAAAAAAAAGAAAAGAAAAGAAAGAGATACCTAATGGGTATTTAGGAGATGAGGTAGGGTATTTTCTAGACAAAGGATTTAGGCCAATGGAGTTGGTTACTGAGAGACCTCTTTTCTCGATTGCCACTGACTTTAATACCTGATTAAACAAGACTGAACCTGTGAACCTCATGAGCATATGAGTGTTACTTCCTTTTTTCATAAACCTCATTTTTAATATTCAAAAAAATACATGTTGGCCATACTGAAATTTTTTTGTATAATTTAATATAATTTTCAGTCTTAATTCAATTACCCCATAGTTACTATAATACTGAAATGTGCTCTTATAATTTTTATAATTTGTATCCAATAGAGTGCTCTAGCATTTGATTATTTAGATACATACTTATCTAAATTTCTCTTTGGGGATGATAAAAAGGTCATAATAAAGACCTGAAATAAATAATTGCCTTCTTTTCATTTCTATCAAGTTACAGGTTTTATTTTCTAGCTTTTTAGGTTTTCAAAATGGGGAACTTGCATATTCCTATGCAATAATGATATTATTGAAGATGAAGATGATGATAATGATGACATGTCCTAAAGATCACAGTGTGCACTGGAGTCTTGATATTCATAGATCCTAGAGAAATGATACTCCTCAGTTAAGAAAAAATATCTTTGAGATTTTTTTCTTAGTTTGTTTGCCCAGACATATTTTTGTTATTCTCAATGACTGATAACAAAGTTATGACATATATGGTTTAAAGAGAAAATAAAATGTTAGAAGTTAATACGCACCAAGTAATTTTGCTGTGATTTTTCCTAAGAAACACCTTAACCTAGGTTCTGATCTTACTGTTGAAAGACATTTATTAACAACTTAACTGGACACAGTTTTGGGTAAAGACACATCTGAAAAAAAGAACTGTGTAGACAAGTATCTATCCATGGTTTTATTAGGTGAAAATATATGGGATTTATAGTTTTTGTGGGTCAAAAATAATTGAATACTAACAATTTTGGATGGACCAACTTAATTAAATTATACTTAAATTCTGAATTATGTATGAGGAGTCTTCTTTCTATTCCACCATTATAGACCCAAGAACTTCATTTCATATAGGAGGTCTTCACACCATTATTTGATAGAACCAGGGATATTCTGTAGTCCTAAGTCACAAAGAATCTATAGAGATCTAAAGTGTCTGCTTATGTTCATGGTTTTCTTCCTGTACGATTAAAATGTGACTCATTATATGGGAAATAAGACTAAATCTTCCTCTAATTCTTTTCCAAATTACAGTCCTTCCTGTAAAGTCTCACATAGGAGGGCAAATTCTGCTCATAATTTCACAATGAACAATATAAAATATCTGGAAAGGCTCATGAAGCATACTGTACCACTCCCAAGGAAACAAGGTGTTCCATTAAATTTGAGAGGTAGTTTGACACATGTTGCAGATTAGATTCAGACCAGACATTTTGTCAAAATGAATCAAGATCCATTATCCTCATAAATAATATGATGCTCAATAAGTTGATGGAATCTGACATTGGCAACAGCAAGGTTTATCTTCATTCAGTCCAGAAATCTCCCTAGCACTTCCATTCTCCCAAATAATTGCTTTCTTCACAATTCAAGTAAATAGGAATACAACAATCAGAAAAAGAGAATAATCAGAAAGGAGATAGGCATAAAAGAAACTAGTTTTGGGTTTTAAAACTAGTAACTCCACCATAAAATAAGAAATCTTATGTCAGACATAATAATCTTATGAACATATGTGAGTATATGTGTACAGCCACAGTTTTATGACATCACTTAATATTTAATTTAATAATAATTAACTTATTGAGATGACATTTAAAAAATAAATAAAAGCACAATTTTAATGCCATTGTGGCTTAATTCTCTACCAAAGCACTTCAGAGTGGAAATTTTCAAGCACTGTTTACCTGTAAAAACTTAATCATTCTCTTTGAAATCTATGTTTCTTTAACCAAAACATGTTCTATATAATTAGATCCATTATACCCAAGTGTTCACTTTATTTAAAACATGAACGTGCATTCACAGTAATAGATCAGTGTATAATGATGGAGATGAAATTCTTGCTGACATGATATTTTTGTAGGATAAAACAAGTGAGTCAGTCAGGACTATATTCTAAAATTGATCTTGCAACTAAAAATGGATCAGAAAACATCATTGTAGAGTGTCACAGAGAATTTTTTATATTTATTAGTTCTATTAGGAGTTGTTCTTCCATAATAATAAATTCAACTAAATATATATAAACTCATTTTTCAAATAAAGTTTTGAGAAAATTAGGAACTGTGTGAGATAGTTTTGTAGTGGGATTTATACAAATCCCTTCATCTGCTATGCAGTTTAGGACAAAATTGCATTTAAGAAATAATCTTTGGTAAACTGAGAAGTATTGTGCAATAGATCATTTTATAATTCAAAATGAAAATACAACCAAACTATTCCATTTGGAAATTTTATGAAGCTTTTTTGTTGCTTAATCAGTAAGATATACATCCCTGAGTATGCTTTCACTCATGGCTTAGTTTTAGGATAATTGAAGCAAAGGAATAACTGACCAAAGATAGCTTTTGTGCTTGGCTTCTAGAAGGTAATTTCAAAGTCCTTGGAATGTCCTGTCTTTGTTCACCTGGTGGCATTATGCCATGTCTAGTAATCTCTGCTAAGAATGTGGTAGGGGACCTTGGACCACTCAGCTCAACATTTGCAAGGGTTGGAGACTAAGATCAGTCAGGTGATGACCAATCGTGTATGATTAAGCCGCAATAAAAGTCCTGCTCACCATAACTCAGGTGAGTTTTCTTGGTTGGCAGTACTCTATGAATATTCTCACACATCATTCCTGGAAGAAATAAGTGCTACCTGCACTCTCACTGAGGGAAGGCAACTGGAAGTTCTGTGCCTTAATGTCTCCTGGACTCTGCCTTTGGATTCTTTACTGATTTTAAACTGTATCCTTCCAGTACGATAAGCCCTAAGAATGAATGAAATAACTTTCCTGCATTCTGTGGGTTTTCTAGCAAAATATTGAACATGAAAGTGATTTAGAGGACCTCAAAATTTGCAATTGGTGTCAGACGTCACCAACATCCCAAAGTGTACCAACAGATGTCAGTTGACCCCTTAAGTGCACCAATCAACAATCAAAGCCATTTGCTGGGAATAATAATTTCCTTACTTCTTTTTTAGGGGTCTGAGGGAAACTACTTAACTTCTATCGATCTCAATTTTCTCATCTGTATAATGAGAATAAAGATGTCTATCACATAAAAATATCTGTAACAATTAAGTTTTTATAAATATCTAAATGTCCTATGAAATAAGTCAGGAATGTTGTGTGGATTCAGTAAATGTTAGAATCCAGCTCTTCTTTCTGACTGAAATAATAGGATAATTTATTAAACTTTATAATCAATTCACTTTGATTTATTAAAAATAACATTATTTTTCTTATCCTAATATTATTATTTAGTTGTGTTCCTTACATCTAAGGTATTTTCTGTTATTAAAGTTGAAAATTAGTGTGTATGTATACTAAATTATAAAGAAATATAACTAAAACACTTTTGTTGTTTTGAATATTCTGTTTCCATAACTTTGTGGTAAGTCTATGCATCTGCATAACAGCATTCTGCTGCTTTTTCTTTTGAAAGGCTTTAAAGTTATATAAAGAAAAAATATGTATAACTCTGTGTAGTGCTGAGACCTGCCATGATTGTGCTGGGATTTATTCACAGAAGATCTATTTCTTCTGTTGGGAATACATAACACAAGTTTTCCTTATTGTTCTGGACATCTCACCCACTAAACCATTCGTTTTCTCTGAGGACAGAAGTAAATAGCACAATTTGTTCTCAAAGATGTCTAGCTGTTTCTGAAATGTGAGGAAGCTCATGGTAAATGGGAAGAATGTTAGAAATAAATAAGAAAAATGGGGCAGCAGAAATAAATCTTTTATGATGCCTTCTCTCATTCATTTATATGGAAGCAGTCTTTTGCCACAGCTACAGGTGACAAGAAACAACAGAGATTGCTATTTTAAGATATTCCTTAGAAAATAATTTCAGCTTCGAAGTAATTTCATCATCAGCCTCAAAAGGCACTTATGTAAACCTCTTTTAAAAAGTGCAAACTAAAGACTGATTTACAGAAAACAATGATTTATTTGCTTAACAATCCTGGGAAATTTTGTTTTATTATTATTGAATTTAAATTTTATGTCCTTTTTTTTTTTACAATAAATAATATGTTACTCAGACATCAGAGATGAATGAAAGAAATACTGGGATTTCAAAAAATTTATAATGTTTTTCTCCAACTGAATAACCACTTATAAGGTTTAGCTTTATTAGCTGGTAGACAACAAATAATTTTCTCATCAATTTCCCAGTAAAGAAAAAAAAATTTATTTTCACCTAAAGTATTTGGAATGAGGTAAATTCCCTTCTACCTACTGAATGATCAAAAATAAAGCAAACAGCCACAACAGAATAAGATGGAGAAGCAGAATTAGGATAGATCAGTATACTTATTGATGCTGAAGAGACTGTGGCAAATTATATTTTCCAAACATGGCCGCATTCCTATATATGCCCTCTAACATGCTCTTATAATACAAACCCTAATTCCTCTCCCCTTGAATATGGTTTAGTCTTCATAACTTGCTTCTAATAAATAGACTACAGCAGAAGTGAGACTTTTATAACTTCTGAGGATAGGTCATAAAAGACCATACAGCTACCACATAGTTATCTTTTTCTTGTGATGCCTACTCTTGGATCTCAACCACCATGCTATGAAGAAGCCCTGGGCTACATGGAAAGACATGTGGCTTTTCTGGTGGCAATCCTCCCTGATAGATAGCTTTCAGACATGTGAGTGAGCCTGTGATGATTCTAACTCTAAGTCTCTGAGCGTCTGATGACAAGTGGAACAAAAATGAGCTGTTCCTATGGAAAGCTGTTCAAATTGCTGATCCTTAAGCAAAATTCATATCATTATTTTTAAGATATTGCATTTGTGGTTTGTTTGTTTATTTGTTTGTTTAAGTCCAGCAATACATAATAAGAACACTAAATTTGAGGAAAAAGTTTCTAAACAAGTTTAGTTTTGTGTGTTATTCAAACAGTCAAGGCAATACAGTTAGGGGAAAATTATGATTACTTTTGCTGACTTTTAGTCATGGTCTTTGTGCATATTTGGATATAACCAGTGTTAAGTCTACAAAACCCCATGTAAGTAAATGACATGTTACATATCTGATAATTATTAGGTAATCAGTATTTTAAAATAAACTGGGCTAGGGTGCCTGGATGGTTCAGTTGGTTAAGTGGCTGCCTTTGGCTCAGGTCATCATCCCAGGGTCCTGGGATCGAGTCCTGCATCAGGCTCCCTGCTCAGTGGAGAGTCAGCTTCTCCTTCTCTTCTGCCTGCTTCTCTGCCTACTTGTGCTATCTCTCTGTCAAATAAATAAATAAAACCTTTAAAAAATAAAATTTAAGTAAAAATAAAATAAACTAAGTTAAATAAAATAATAAAATAAATTTTTAAAAAACTGGGCTAAATATAGCATAATCCTAATATCTGTAAGTATCTAGAATGATGTGACAGCTAAACTTTTATTCCTTTGTGTTGACTGGAGGATTGTTTTATTTTAATAACTCATTTTGAAAGAAGTAACTTGTTTTGTGTTTTTGAGAATGTAGAAGATAAAGTTTTCTGTTCTTCATTATAATTATAGTTAGGCCAATGTGGGGCTCGATCTCAGGACCCCGGGATCATGACCTGAGCCGAAGGCAGCTGCTTAATGACTGAGCCACCCAGGAGACCCATCACCTTTTTTTCTTTTTTAAGATTTTATTTATTTATTTGAGAGAGAGAGAGAGCTAGCACAAGAAGCAGAGGGAGAGGGAGAAGCATACTTCCTGCTGAACAGGGAGCCTTATGTGGGGCTTGATTCTCAGGACCCTGGGATGATGACCTGAGCCAAAGACAGACTGTTAAACAAGTGAGCCACCCAGGTGCCCATCTATCACCTTTTTGAACAACTTTTTGGTTCATTTCCTCTTTTTGTGATCTTAATAGGATACAGTTGAACAGCAGGGACTTTTGCTAATCTTATTCTAGTCTATTTTTAGTGAAACAGGGAATAAAGAGGCAGAAGTAGTTTGGTACTCTGTATATGCATATTAAATCTTACATAAAGTTCTGTAGTTTAGGCAGGGAGCCTCAAACCAAACCAAACCACTTCCTCTGCACTTGGAAAACAGTATGGTGTCAGTGATGCCAAGATATAATATCAAAGCTTGTGTTGTTTTTCTTTTCCTTCCCAATCCAAGAAGACTCATTTTGTAAGACTTTCTGCTTACAAATGAAAAAATTTTCATTACATTTTATTCCACTTTGAGCAAAATGAACAACTTCAGAAGATTTTATTTATATAGTTATATAGTCTCTTAAGTTCCCTTGGTAAAAATAATTATAACACTAACAATATGACTGGCTTCAAATTAGGTAAGACCTTCCAATGAGCGCAAAAGAATTTTATTTTCCTCTTGAATATCCTCAGACATTTCTGAAAAACAAGTAAAAATTATTATTTTTCTTATTTCAAAGATGGAAAAATGAAATAGAGAATTAAAATGAATTCTTGGAGGGCACATTGTGATATAGCAGTAAAACACAAAAAATTTACTGAGGGAGCTGTGTGTTAACAGCTTGTGAAGAATGAATTGATCATTTTCCATTCTAGCTTCTTCCCTCTCTCTTATCCTCACTCCTTTCACAGATGTCAATTAATGTGAATATATGTGAATACACATTGAGGATATAAAAATTCTTTATCTTTGATCTATGCTTTCAAAGTGATGATTATATATTCTCAGAAAAAGGAGACTAATTATACACAAAGTTAAGTGTTATACTAACAGGTTTGAGTGAGTTGCTGTGACACATGTAGGAAAGACCAGCTAATTTTACAAGAGGCTGGAAGACGACGAGCAAGAAGCAGAGAAGCGGGGAAGAATGAGTGGAAGCCATGAAGAGAAGTCAATCCTCATTATTTGCTAATTCCACATTTGCAAAATTGCCTACTCACTAAAATTTATTTATAGTTTATAATTTATAATCCCAAAATTAACATGATGATTTTGTGGTTACTTAAGAATGAGTGTAGAATGACAAAAAATTTGAGATGCTTAGCATCCATGTTGCCAACCAATGTGAAACAAGGGATGCTCTACCTTCTTGTTGCAGCTCTGACACTGTAAACAAGTTTCTTTTTCATGGTCTTCTTAAAGACAAAATTTCTACATAGTTTTGTGCTTTTTTTGGTGATGTCATTGTTTAAAATGGACTCTAAGCAAATGTTGAAGTGTTTTCTAGTGTACCAAAGCACAAGAAGGCTTTGATGTACTGGAGAAAATATGTGTTTTGATAAGCTTCATTTAGGAATAAATTATAGCCCTGTTTGTTGTAAGTATATTAAATAAGATACCTTTAAAGAGAAAAACATATAAAATAACGTTATGTATTGATTAGTTGATGGCGATGTTGTGACCCAGCACTCACAGCAAAGTAACCCTGCATTTCCTCTGGAAACAACTGTTCAGTTTTCACTAATCTGGTGTTTGCAGAGACATTATAGAATACCACTACTATGAATAACAAGAATTGACAGTGGAATCCCAGGCAATGATTAGAAAAGAAAAGCAAGCCTTTCTCAGCAAAGAGAATAATCCCTACAGATCTTTTAAATATGAGAGAGTGATTTATATTCAAGGAAATTCAGGATACCATTTGGTTATTTTCTGTGGAGTTCCCCTTTTCTGTCAGTCTGGGAAAGGTGTTTCTTTTACATGGATCCTGTAGTTTCTATCTCTCTAGATCTTTTCAAATTGTATTATCAGTTATTTCTAGGGAGCATGGCATATTTGGTCTGATATAACTCTTATCAGGAGGAAAATGAATTAGAGAAAGAATCAATTAGAGAAGGAAGACAGCCAACTATAGGATCAACATAAGAGAGATAAATTATATTCCATAGTGATTGACCCAATCAAATCTTAGTCTCTTGGGAAACTTGAATGTAAGATACTCAGGGAGGAAGTGACAAAATAAGAACAAAGAAGAGATTTGAGAGTAAAGAAACAAAGTTGTGACTGGAGAATCAAGGGAGTAGAGAATAAGACACATTTCCCTCGTTTAATAACTGACTATAATATTCAAATACCATTTAAAAATTGCCATCAAGATTTCTAAAAGTCAAAAATATTTTTAAAGTTTAAATATTTTGTTTTATTTTATGTTGTAAAAGAAAATATAGTACATGATAGCTAAATACTATCTAAAATAGTGACATGTACATCAGACAAACTTTAGACAATAATGACTGGATGAATAAAGATTCACAGGGCAATATACTTTAGCACTGTGAGTCATTAGTCTTTACTAAAAGTCAGACATGCCTAACACTGTCCCTCCTGATGAACTTCCTTGGTATTTCCTCTATAAGGAACTTTCTACCTAAATATCCGTTTGGTCCATTCCTTACTTCATTCAGGGCTTTGTTCAATGTCTTTTCTCAGAGGCATCTTCTCTAACTACATTCACTGAAATAGTGCAATGTTAGAGCTCTGCTTTCAGAAAATATAAGTTGAATAAATGAATTATGCTTTTGAATGTTAGACAGATAATGATAAATTCACATTGAAAATTAGAAGTCATGAGACATTGGAATAAATGACAATTTGTATTTCATTTTTTTCTGTGATTTCTACTTATCTCAACATTAGTTCTATAAGTGAACTATACTCATTAATTACTTTTCTGCCCAGGGCTCATTTTAATGTAGCTTATTCTAATGATATTTAAATTATGACAGATTTGGCCTCAAGGAATATATTGCCTAAGGGTAAAGAATATATTCTAGATGTATTTAAATAAGTACATAAACAAATCTGGGAAAATGTTTTAATGTAATGTTTATCACAACATATGTATTAAAATCCAAGAATTTTCTATTTAAAAGCATTTTAAAAATAAGTATTATTTTATTGCATTGTGTTTTAAAAAAATCTTTTTAAATGTATTTTTAAAATTTATTATTAATTTATATGCATATATACATTAGATATTAGTTATGTAGATATGTAACATACATTTGTAACATTTTTAACATATAACATATATTTTAACATACATGTTAATATTTATTATATTTAATATTTATAAATATTAAATTATATTTAATGTTTATTGGATAGACATAACTTCAGAAATAAGTAAAGGCTAAATATATAAGTCACACTCCTAGTAAAATTTAATATTTCTATTTGACTGAATGGATTGTTAGGCTGAAATTTTGAATATTAGTGATAATCCTGTTTAATTTAATAAATACAAATAATTACACAAAATCATGATAATTTATAGTAGTTAGTCCTTTGCACAGATTATGAAATTAGAAAAAATATATACTATGCTAACAATTTATCATATAAATCTATACGTGTGTGTGTGCCTTTATTGTATAAGGCCAAGAAACTCTCCTGCATCATAGTATTAATCAAGAAAATGAAAGGATTTGCACTGAGTCTTCAAAGTTACAGTGAAGGATGGGCTCTGTTATTTAGGATCCAATTGTTATTGGCAAAGATTTGCATCAATACATACATAAATCAGGAATAAAAAGTTGCATTTTTAAAGGATAGTACAATATTCAATGTATAAGAACATCTAAAAGGAAACATAAGCACATTATCTACAGTCAGGAAAACTGTGTCTGTTACTTTGCAAAACAGATGAATGCTTTGTGCATTATTTTGTCTCTACACAGATTTTTACTTTCATTTTGCAAAATTAAAATGGTCACTGAGAAAATTTTTTCATGAAAGTATATATTTTCTACCAAAATAATAAGCTGTTCTTTCCTGGTAATAAGAAGGTAGCTAGAATCTTCTGGATACTGTTTCCACTTAACACTCATTTCTAGTTGGAAGGGATTCTCTTTCTCTGTTATTTATCAATGATTAATAAGGTCAATGTCCAGAATTCCACTGTAGTTGGACCATTTTAGGTCAGAACCAGTGAACTCACTGGTTCTGACCTAAAACCAATCTGAAGAAATATGCCTCATGTAAGAACTTTGATTAATATCTGCTCTCTGAAGGGCTTCTTGGGGTAGGCTTTTCCATAGGACTTGGCAAGAATGGGGGACCCAGTACCTAGAGTAGTATGATAGAAATTATATATATATATTTTTCTACAAGAAGCCTTTGACTTTTAAATTTTATGTACATGTATACATGAAATATTCATTTTTTATGCATGAAATATTCTTAAGACACATATAGGGGTACCTGAGTGGCTCAGTCTGTTAAGCTTCTGCCTTTGGTTCAGGTCATGATCCCAGCCTCCTGGAATCAAGTCCCACATCAGGCTCTCTGCTAAGTGAGGAGTCTGCTTCTCCATCCCTCTGCTCTTGTGCTCTTGCTCACTCTCTTTCTCTCCCCATCATAAATAAATAAATAAAATCTTAAAAAAAAAAGACACATATTGAAAGAGAAAAAATTGTATGGCACAATAATATAAATTGCTCAGAACAGAAAGTTAAGTTCGATGTCTTCATAACAGGTTCACAATTTAAACTTTTACAGATAATCCTCCTTTTCCTAGATACTGGATTCCTTTAAGAACAAAGCCAATAAGAAGCTTATTTGGGAAAATATCACCGATTGCTTTAAAAAATAGTGAGCCAAGAGGTCAGAGTTCTGGTTTTTTGCTTCTTTTCACTTAATTAACATATTTTACTAAGGAAAAACATTTTGAATATTTGGTTCTCAACTCAAAGTTTAGATAGCTAAATCTAAGGAAGATGAGATATGTCAGAGTAAATTTTTATGCTTTTGTTTGAATATTTATACCACCTATTGAAACAATGATTTTGTCAACTGAAAGCAATGTATTATGTTCTACTGAGAAAAAAGTCTACCAATTATAATAGTAAAATAGTTTGATTGTTAAATGTTTTTATTTCAGAGATGTCAAATTATGAAAACAAGAATTACTTAGAATTAAAGAGATATAATTTCATCAGTTTGGGGGGAAGCTATGCCAAAATATTACACAAAGAGATAAATGCACTCCCCTATTAATAAACAAAACAAAACAACAGCAACAACAAAAACTCATGTCAGGACTTATCTTAGATAAGAACTATTTTTCCTGACTAAATTTTTCAGAATACTTATGTGTAAGTTTAGAATATGGATAATATACTTTAACAGAGAATCAAGATATTTCAAACAAAACTTATTGTTTTTATATGATAATTTAAAAGAGATATTTATTCTTTAAATTTTTAAATCTTTAATCTTGTTAAATTACTATATTTGATTGTGTAGAAAACTAGGTGGTGAAGATAATTAAAAATAAACCAGCCAGTCAGTATCTTGAACAATGATTAGGGGCATATTTTAACAGTAGAGTATTACGACATAAAAGAATCAACATTCAATTAATATTCAAATTCTTAGTGTAACTTTAATGAATGTGGAAAGGAAGAAAGCAATTAATTCTCCAAATAAACATTATACTATGGATACTGTAGTTCTTGTAATTTTCCCTCTCTGGAATTGAGCAATTGAGATATGCTCATCAAATCAAACATTAATTTAATTTATTTCAGTGCACTATGTTTGCATGAATTTATTTCTTATATTTATTTTCATTTAGATAGTGATTGTCTAATCGAAATATTTTTTTAAAGTCTGATGTCTTTTAACCATCATCATGGAGGTAGTCATTATACCACAAAAAGTACATTATTTTTCAAAAACTCTTTTAAAGCTAGTTAGTAACCATACAATAAGACTCATTGAAAATTACTTTAATAATTTTGTTATCAGATGAGTGAATCAAAATCAGGAAGTTTAAATAATACTCCTAATTGCAGCAAAGATCCCAATAATTCATGTCTCTAATCCAATTGATGGAACTTAGTAGGAAGAAAGAGTTGGTAGAAAGGAAATGAGATATCTACACACTTCCTTTCTCTGAGTACCTCAAACTAATTTCAAAAGACTGAAGAAGGGAATGAGAGCAGTGTTAAAGAATATTGGTCCAGGGGTGCCTGGGTGGCTCAGCTGGTTAAGCATCTGCTTTTGGCTCAGGTCATGATCCCAGGGTCCTGGGATCAAGCCCTACATCAGCTTCTGCTCAGCTGGGAGCCTGCCTCTCCCTCTCCTTCTGTCTGCTACTCCCCGAGTTTGAGAACTCTCTCTCCCAATCTGTGAAATAAATAAATAAAACCTTAAAAAAATGGTACAGATGGTTTCCACTTATTCCCAGTAATCCCCTTATCGAATCTTGTCTTATTATAATTATTGATGCTAAACATAAGAATTGACTTTGTTATACACTATTGTGTTAATAATTTTTTATCATCCTTTCCCTTCTATAAAGTAAGAAACTCCATTATTGATATAGAAGATTTCCAGTTGTGACTTTGGAGACATTTTTTAAAATATTTATTTATTTGTCAGAGAGAAAGGGAGAGAGAGCGAGCGAGCACAGGCAGACAGAGTGGCAGGCAGAGGCAGAGGGAGAAGCAGGCTCCCTGCCAAGCAAGGAGCCCAATGTGGGACTCGATCCCAGGACGCTGGGATCATGACCTGAGCCGAAGGCAGCCGCTTAACCAACTGAGCCACCCAGGCTTCCCTGGAGACATTTTAGTTTGACTTGTGCAATGCATTTTTTAACTTGGTTTAGAAAGTATTCATATTGGGGAGCCTGGGTTGCTTAGTCGGTTAAGCGACCAACTCATAATTTTGGCTCAGGTCATGATCTTAGGGTACTGAGATTATGCCCCATGTTGACTCCACGGTCAGTGGGGAGTCTGCTTGAAATTCTCTCCCTCTCCCTTTGCCCCTCCTTCTCACTTATGCACACACACACACACATGTTCTCTCTCTCTCTCAAGTAAATAGATTATTTTTTTATTTATTTGAGAAAAAGAGAGAGAGAGCGAGAGGGAGAGAAAATCTGAAGCAGATACTGTGCTGAGCACAGAGCCTGACACGGGGCTCAATCTCAGGACTGGGAGATTGTGATCTGAGCTGAAACCAAGAGTCTCACATTTAACTGATTGAGCCATCCAGGCGCCCCAGCAAATAGATCTTTTAAAAAATTTCATATCAAAATTTTGACTTTCTTGATCAAGAAATGTCCTATAGTTCTCGTGAGAATGGATATTAAATAAAATAAGAGAAGACCAACATGCAACTAGCCTTTACCTTCCTTCTGTAAGTGCCCATCAGTAATGTGAGGACTGTAAGTTCTCCCCTTATCATTCTTTTTTTTTTTTAATTTTATTTGTTTGACACAGAGAGAGAGAGATCACAAGTAGGCAGAGAGGCAGGCAGAGAGAAAGGAGGAAGCAGGCTCCCTGCTGAGCAGGATGTGGGGCACGATCCCAGGACCCCGGGACCATGACCTGAGCCGAAGGCAGAGGCCTTAACCCACTGAGCCACCCAGGCACCCCCGCTCATATCATTCTTTTTTTTTTTAATCTTTTTTTTTAAATTTATTTATTTGTCAGAGAGAGAGGGAGAAAGAGCAAGCGAGCACAGGCAGACAGAGTGGCAGGCAGAGGCAGAGGGAGAAGCAGGCTCCCTGCCGAGCAAGGAGCCTGATGTGGGACTCGATCCCAGGACACTGGGATCATGATCTGAGCCGAAGGCAGCCGCTTAACCAACTGAGCCACCCAGGCGTCCCCCCTCATATCATTCTTAATTTAAACTCTGTCTTAAGCACTTCAAAGGAAGATTAGAGAAGTCACATGTGATTTATACATTCAAATATCTAGCATTTTAGTTAGAAATGTTAAATATTTCATGTAAAATAATGAGCAAAAAATATAAGACAATACATAATACAAGGCTGACAGTCTGATAGAAAAGTAAGTAAGGCCAAGTGACAAGTAAGCTAGAAGATGTAAAGGTGCCTGAGGAAGTAGCAGGCACTGGCATATGCAAGTCAACTTTAGAATGCACATTATCATTCCTCAGATACACTACACAGATCCAAAGAGGTCTTTATGCCATGGTAAAATCTATTAAGTCAAGGAGCCCTGGAAGGAGGTATACAGAGGACAAGATAGCAGCCTGAGTAGGCTTTGCCTGAGGAGAAACAGAAGAATTTCATCCTCTATGATGTCACAACTCCTGCAATGCTGACTTCTGTACAGATAGCAGGCTGTGGGCAAAAGGAACTGTACTGGGCTATGGGCACTATGATGTATTACTACCTTACTGTGGTCTCAATCACCCCCTTTCTGAAGATAAGAAAATTGACAGGGATAGTCCCCATTGAAAAGGTAGGAACCAGGGATGAGTTGGGGCTTGCCAATGACTTGGCATGGGCAATGATCTTATTGTGGGTAGAGTCTATATTACTAATAATACTATATCATGCTTATTAACTTGTGTTTGCAAAACATTTGAGAAGTTCCAACATCTGGTCTACTATATATGTCCTCATCATCTTGAAAGCAAAGGACACTTGATAAAATATCCCATTAACTTTCTGTGGCACTCTAATTTTCATTTACTTTTTGAAAATGTTTGATTTGCAAGGGAAAAAAATGCATGACTTGGGTTCTAGTTTATAGCCTGGAACACAAGGTAAAGGAATGAGACTTAGCCTGGGATTAAAAGCAAGAAAAGCAAAATCAAAAGAAAAACAAAAAAGCAAAAAAGCAAAACAAAAGGCTTGTCATATTTTTTTGTCATTTGCTCAAGGAAAACATGTCTACTTGTCAATCTAAATCCAGCAATTGTTTGTCTAATGTTGTCAAAATGTAGGTAGATTTCCCCATTCCTGAAAGATTCAAACTCAAATGATTGATAGTTGTTTAGCTTCATAGTTGTTAATACTTCAGAAATATGTTTCTTATATGCATTTTTGAATCAGAACTTTTGGTAAAGAAAAAAAACACCCTGAATAAAATTTGAAGGATGGATAGAATAGCAAAATTGGAAGTACCTACAAAAAGAGAATAGTTCTACCCTCAAGGTCTAGGATTGCATTCTCCCAGCATCAAATTCAGGGTATTGACCTTTGATACTTGAATATCAAGCTATGGATATCCATCTAGCAAATATTACCAAATAGATGTTAATCTGCTGGAATTCTAAGGAGATATGGGCAGCTTCAGATATATCTTGATCCAAGGTCATCAACTGTCATTCTAGATTCCCTTGTTAGTGTTGTTTTCAGGGAAACTCTCTGCATCATCACCAGCAACACTAACACTGGTAGGTATATTCTATTGTCCACCAACAATTATGGGTGAGGGTTAGAGTAATAATAGCCAGACATGGGCAATCGACTGCATTCTGGTCTAAAATGATAATGAGGAAAACTTCTCAAGTGAAACCTAAGTTAATTATGCTTGTATGCATTCCCTTAATGAGAGAAAGATATTATGGTAAATCTCATCTTTACATATAGAAAGATACAGAGAAAATTTTTTTGGAAACTATACCAAGTAAGTGTTATAAATTTTTGACCCAGTGAAGAAATGTGATGGTGAGACTGCTTTTTGGCATCTAAAGAATTTCCAGTCCTTCCTGTCTTGTCCAAGCTTCATCCAACATTGGAATCTGACAGAGCAAAATGCCTATGACCAAGTAGCAAATGAAACAGAGTGGTTAAAGTGACTGTAAGGGGGAGTTAAAGGGAGAAAGTGTACTAAATAGAAATTCCCCTGCCAGTTATAAGAGTTGGTCTTTTGGGACTATCTCAAGAGATGGTGTAATTTTTAAGAAAGCTGATCTGGAAACAAACTTCTTGGGTTCAAGGCCAATTTTGCCACTCAGCATCTCTGGCACTTTGGAAACTTCTTTTTGCTTTGGTTTCTTTATCTGCAGATAGGGCTTCTACATCAATTGATTCCTGTGAGCAGTAACTGTGACAAATGATAAAGTACTGTAAGAATGCTTTCTAGCATGCTATTAATCAGAGAAGGTTAATTTCTTAATAATTCCAAAATTCCAATGGCCATTAATGCCTTCATAATTAAAGTTTATTTATCAATTCCACTTTAATTCAGTGCAGGTGGAGTAAGTGACTTGTAGAAGGTGGGTCAGTATCTCTTAGGACTCACTGACTCAGAGTTCTGTTGTACTGCTTTGCCCACCTTGGTGTCATGAAAATCCACAAGCAGATGAGGAAAGAGACTGAGCGCTGCATGAGATATATTTTATAGGTTATCTGGAACAGGCCACCTCAATTCTAGTCAGTCTCCATTTGCCAGAACCCAGGAAAAGACCCACATTAACTTTTTTTTTTTTTTAATGGTCACATTAACTTGAAGGAAGGCAGAAAAACTGTCTCCTTCTGTGAATCCTGATGGAAAAGAACACAATATTGATTCTCACTTGCAGGCTCAGTCATGTCCTTTATCAGTCCTTTATAAATGTACAACATTATTTTCTCTATTAGAACCAAAGTCCTATGTCCATTCATTTGAATATGGTAAAGAACTATGACTAGCTTTTACCATCTATAGACGATACAAAGCTTTAAACTTTTAAATCAAACCTGAAATTAAGAACAATGTTTCATGTTCTTCTGGATTTCTTGGTTTGCATAACAGTAAAGATCAATGTTTATGAATTATACCATCCACATCTTCTACTACTAAGGGTTGAATAAAGGAAATATTCTTAGGCATTTGTGACAGGTTCATCCCACCAGAGCTAATAAGAAAAAAAAAAAGAGCAGAATTCAGAGAGAGGTATGGCTCAGTATAAAAATATGTGGTCTTGAATAATGGTAACAAACTGTTCAAGCAGAAGAAATCTCTACTAAATGGAGTATAAAGTAGAGGAGAAAAAGAGAGCCCATGAAGCCTTGATAATGAGCATATGTGTATTTTTAAATCATGTAATAAGACTCTGGTCCTAGTTGGTGCTAAGGATTTTTATTGAGAGGGTGCGCTGACTTTGATCAAGTAACCAACAGAAAATGTCTTTCACAATTAAATTAGAGAGCATGAATATAAGTAATGTTAACAATCCAGAATGTAGAAAACATTTCAAACAGTTTGTTTGGAGACACTGTACTGGTATTTATATGGAAAATCTGTACTTTAGATTATTAATGATAAATATGGCTTATATGGCATTTCTCTTCTCCTCCCTATTTACCTGAAGCCATATTTTCCTGAAAGGACCACCATTGGCTAATCAAGTACAATTTCACAGATTTGGCCACATTTTCTACTGTGAAACCTTAACCATTCTGGGTTGGGCAAAAGTCTAGTTATTTTCATTTGGCTATTTATTTATTCATTTATTTTTGGCTAGTTATTTTCTCTTTGGCTATTGTGATTTGGACTTGTCTTATTTATATGAGACTGAAACTGTGTAAGATTTTGATTTAGGCTTGGCACAGAAGTGGACAATATAGGCTGTTTTGTCTGAATATCAGTCAACTAAGTTATATTGTCTTAAAAAGAATGAAAAAAAAAATCTGCGATGGGTTTTGTCATTTATGTTCACTCTAGGACCCAGGCTAAAGTAGAAACTGTTTCTTAAACACGGTCAATCTTGGGAAAAGAAAGAAGACTGTGGTAAGCTATGCATTGGCCTTTAACATTTATGCATTGGAGTAATATAGGTCATCTCTGCTTACCCTTTCTTACCTGAAGCAAGTTATATGTCCAAGTCTGATATTAAAGGGTGGATATATATAATCCTCTCTTAGAATGATGAAGAAAATAGTTTTAACAATGTAATTCGGACATCGACACGATGGTGAAATTGGAGGCCCCATTCTCAGACACCCCATAGCAACAATAATGTGGCAGCTATCCACAGATAAAAGTGGCTTATGGGATCTTTGGGATCCAAGTGGAAGTTTATGAACCCCTGTTGGACCCAAGGCTGAGGAGGGCTGTTTCAAGAAAGCAGATCTGTGTCCAGGTGGCAAGCTTCCTGACAGTGGTTGTAGTTGCAGACCCAGAAATAGCTCTGTCTCCCTGCGGAGTTGGCTACAGTCCCATTTGGCCTTGGTCCTACCACCAGCACCATCCACCATGGGACTGGGGAAAAGTCATGGTTTTTTGGTGCCTTGAATAATATGCTTGCTGCCCTTGGTCACCTCTGTGGATCCTGAAGCAACCTGTGAGCCAACATGGAAGAGCCATCACTTTAGAGTCTTTTTAATTGAACCATTTTGTACAATAGAAAAGATCTATTAAGCACAAGCTTAATAGATTCAAAATCTTCTCCATGAATTAAACTGGCCTTTCTTGCTCAAAGATCTCAGTTTGTTTTTTTTTTAAGATTTTATTTATTTATTTGACAGAGATTACAAGTAGCAAGAGAGGCAGGCAGGGAGAGAGAGGAGGAAGCAGGCTCTCCACGGAGCAGAGAGCCCGATGCGGGGCTCGATCCCAGGACCCTGGGATCATGACCTGAGCCTAAAGCAGAAGCCTTAACCCACTGAGCCACCCAGGCACCCCAAAGATCTCAGTTTTATCTGGTACTGGATGGAGAGAAGAATCAATTTCATATTCCAACTTTCCATATTTCTGTAATTTCTGGAATATTTCTAATTTACTTTTGTTTTTTCTTGCAATCATTTTCTAAGTTTACGGTAATACTTTGTCAAAGGATACCCATGGCAACTTAGAAGCACCCCTTATATCTTGTTTCCCAACCTCTTTGAATAAAGTTAAAAGCCTATTTAAGAATGTTGCCTGCCTTCCAAATTATTACAAGTGATACTTTTTACAAAATGTTTTACCACTGAATCATTTAAATTACTACCCCTCCAGCCTTTAATAATAGTTTCTTCATCATCCAATATGAAACCTGAAGCCAAAACTGTGTACATGTTTGTTTTGAGCCACTTTCTATACTAATTAGTCCACATATATAATTGACTCATAGCTTTTTTTAATACATAGGCTTCTCCAAACTACATAAAAGGAGTTTTCACATTGTCCTACATAAATCTATAATTCTATAGGTAACTTGCTTGTTTTTGTTTTTCTCAGTCATATGTCCCGCAGAGTTCATGAACACTGGGTGGTCAAGGACATGGCTTAATATCATCTAATCCTAAACCAGAATTCCCAAGGAGATTCAGATGCTAGTGAATTCTGTCAGTTACTCTTTTTTTGTAAAGATTTTATTTATTTATTTGACAGACAGAGATTACAAGTAGGCAGAGAGGCAGGCAGAGAGAGAGAGGAGGAAGCAGGCTCACTGATGAGCAGAGAGCCCAATGCGGAGCTTGATCCCAGGACTCTGGGATCATGACCTGAGCTGAAGGCAGAGGCTTTAACCCACTGAGCCACCCAGGCACCCCTGTCAGTGACTCTTGAGGGAGGATTTAAATCTGTAGTTAGAATGCCTTAAAGTTAGTTGTGAAAATATTTTAATTTCATATTTTTATGTATTTATGCATTTTTTTTTATTTTCAGAGAGGGAGAGAGAGGAGGGACCGAAGGAGAGAGAGAGAGAGAGAATTTTAAGTAGGCTTCATGCCCAGTGCAGGGCTTAATCTCACAACCCCGAGATCATGACCTGAGATGAAATAAGAATAGGGTGCTTAAGTGACTAAGCCACCCAAGTGCCACTTAATTTAATTTTTAAATTGAATCTTGAAATGGGACCATGGCAACCATGTATTTTTTAAAATTATTCATACTAAATAAGCTGATTGCTTATTGTATTAGACATTTGCAATTATAAAAAAATTTCCCACATTCTCCTCTTTTGATACTTAGTAGAAAATGTTTACCTTAACTATTTTCATCATGTACAGTGACAGAAAAATAAACCAATATTAATTAAAACAATTTTTACAATAATCTTAGAGTTAGGTATCATTATTACCATTCTATTTGATAGATGAATAATTTGAAGTACAGAATGTTTTGATGCCTTGGACATGGATAACAGGAATAGAATTCTTTGTCTCCAGAGTTCTAGAGACACTCAACTAATCCGTTACATTGGACTGCCTTTTTAAATATATTAATGAATACCTATTATTTTCTTATAATCATTATAAAATTAGAAAGCATTACTGAAAGTAACTATTACACATATTCAATAGATATTAAAGTTTATATCAACAAAATAGCCCAACATTTAATAATACAATTTAGTTCTTATATAGTAAATGTATATTACACAAATGGATGAATCAGTGATTACAGTCTAAGCCAGGAAATATATTAAACATGTTTGGCGTTTTTTCATTTAATAGATAATAAATGTTCTTACATATATTTTTAAGGATTTATTTATTTATTTGAGAGAGAGGACAGGAGAAGCAGTGGGAGAGGGAGAAAGAGAAACTCATGTAGACTTCCACTGAGCTTGGAGCCCCATGTGGGGCTCAGTCTTACATCTCTGACACCAGGACCTGAGTCAAGATCATCACCTGAGCCAAAATCAAGAATTGGATGTTTAACTGACTGATCCACTCAGGTGCTTCAAATGTTCTTATATTTTGAGAAAAACTTTTTTACTGGTATAAAAGTTGTTTGTATTAAATAAATGAGACTTTAAAAAATGAAAAACAGAATTTGTTCTGAACAGGAAAAATAATTGAAAGTTATACATTGTTTTAAAAATTAATTTAAAGTTATTTTGGAATTTTCATAGCTAACAGCCTCAAAATAGCTATAAGTAAGTTTTTTTAGTCTTCTGAGAATTTAATACTTTAAACTTTCTAAAATTATCATCTTATTTGTTTTATTCATCCAGTTATCTGACAGATGATGGCTTTTTTTCAGATTGAGAAGTTTTTGTGGGTGGCAATAGTGAATGACAGATTGATATAATGAGGAACTAAATGATTTCAAGAGACTCTGCTTTGCCTTGAATCATTCATATGTGGTGCCGCACTATTTAGAAATTAATGCTATTCCATAAATGAATAATGATTTAAATGTACTCAATAATTGTTAATGCACAAGCATTTTTCCTGTCACATAATAAAAAAAAATTGATGTGGCTTTGGCTAGTCTCATGTTCTTTTTTTAAAGTTATTCAAAGTAGATACTGACAAAGAAACAAAAAAGCTATTTCTAATATGCAATACATCATGTAAATTAAATGGCAATATGCATATTTTCCAAACCTAATGTCCTGAGATTAATAAAAAGAACATTTTTAATATTAGGGTCTGTAAGGATGTTTGTCTCTGGCGAATGCCACTGTTAAATATGATAAAATTGATTATGTTAAAGGTAACATATAATTCATAAGATAAATTATTTTTAGCAGTATAAAGTTAGTCCTTTCCATTGTTCAATAAAAGAAAAAAATCAAATGGAAAGTCAGATCCCAGATAAGTGCAATTTAAGAGAGAAACATGGTGCTTATGTTATGGTTTTGGCACTTATTTATTTAGCAGACATTTGTGCAATGCCTATTTTTTTTGCAAGTCCATACAAAGCATTGATAATACAGAAATAAAACCATCATCATCATCATCATCATCATCATCATAATCTATCATTGAGGAATTTTCAGAGAGTCTGAGAAATTTGAAACATGGTATAATAAGATATACACTTTGATAAAGGTGTATGTTAGTTACCACAAGAGCATAGGGATATGACTATCCTGGGTTTTGGAGGAAAAAGGGGCCTTTGGACTACTGTAATTTTGTATGTATATATCAATCCATCTAATCTTCTGATTTATTTAGATATGTCTATCTCTACTCCATATAGTTCTTCAGAGACTGTCAATTACTGCATTGTTTTACCACCTAGGAGTAAGTCTATGACCTAATAGTGCCAAGAAGCATCCTTCAATTCCAAGAACATTGGATTTGGGTCTAGGATTATTGGGCTATTCATGTCTTCCTCAGTACTGGGATTGAGACATGGGCAAGGGACAGAAGTGACATTACTAAGCCAGACTGATATGAATGTGGGTTTTCCAGCAGGAATACTGCCCACACTAGAAGACTGAAACCATCCAGAGAGCAGCAAAAACAAGAGGTCCAGAGAAGAAGCCTTCTGATGACACTTTTAATTCCCTAAATTAAGTCAGGGAAGTAACCAGGCAGAAGCAAGCTGTGACAAATAGATAGAGAAACAAGTTTCTTAAAACTGGAGCTCTGATCTCAATTCCAATCTGGTTTTTTTTTTTTTTGTAACTACTTTGTGTTTCTACTTATAATTGAAAGTGTCTTGCTATTATTACAGATGGGGATAAAAAGATGGAACTTTCTTAAAGGTAGAGATATTTAAGCTAAAAATGGAAGGATGTGGGCATGTGTATGCTTGATAACTGAACACAGGTGACCATTTGTATAAATGATTAAATAAGAAAGAATAAAGCATATTCAGAAAATTATGCATGTTGAGGCATTCTATAAAAGATAGGCAGGTTCTAGTTCTTGAAAGAATTTTGATAATATGTTGAGAATCTGAAATATATATTGAAATTATTAGGAAGATTTTAAAGGATTTGAGGAAGAAACTCAAAATATCAGAATTGGTTTTTAACAATGATCTCACTGGAGCATGATAGAGAAAACTGTTGGAGGCAGGGAAGCTACTCAGAATTCTGTTGCAATTCTGTTGTTGTTGCAAGAAACAACAAAGGCTTAAATGAGAGCGTTTGTCAAGACATTTTAGTAGGTAGAATCTACAGCATTTGGTGCTAGCATTGGGTGTGGAGTGGAAGAAAAGCTTAAGTTTTCTGACTTGGGAAATACAAAAGCTGATGGTGTCAGCCTTTGAGATAAGAGTATCAAGAAGAAAACATATATAAAGAATAAATAAATTGCATATTCCAAGTGATAAACCTATCAGTTTAAACTGAAATCTGTATTTCAATTACTCTTTTAGCCACCATCTACCCTAGTAATCCCTGTGAAGTCCCCATCTAAATACATTTGGCATTTTTCAAACACCCCCAATAGCTTTCACATGTTTTCAGCCAATTTTCTCCTGAAATCTCCCCCTTTTGACCTCACACATTGACTATTCCATAAATGCCAAGTGTGGTTTCCATTTTGGGATACAGCAATATCCCAAGAGATATGGCTACCGAGACTTCTGCCATAAATAACGTTCTGCTTCCTCTAGACTCTGCTGACTCTTTCGGCAATTGCCAAACTGCACTGAGCACTTCTATTACTGCCAGTGCTCTGGATTCCTGCAATATCGATTGAAGCAGTATTTTTGTACAAAAGCCATGATTTATTCAATGCGGAAGTGAAAAGGCAGAGCTTTCTCCCTTGAGAACCTGATTCTTCCACTTCAGTCCAAAAGTATTGTTCATAGCACCAGTGACTTACAGAGGTTTAGTAAAAAAATCTTTTTCCATTTTACTTATTAGATCTACTCTCTTCAAATCTGGACGTGGGCTGTCCACAATTTTGAATGACAATCACTGAGTTGCACCCTTTTGATGTTAGGCACTGTTGGTGAATCAGCCTGTCTGCTTGGATTTCTCTGCCTTAAAGACTAATTCTAAAAAAAAAAAAAAAAAAAAAGGTTAATTCTTACAGAGGACCCTCAATCAAATGGACTTAACCTTGTCAATTTGCCAGAGATGCTCACAGCTCTCTAATTTTCCTATTAAGTCCTTAGACTCCTGAGCATTAGGACATGAACATGTGTACATGTTTCATGGTATCATACAAAGTATTTTTCCCAAAGGGACTGGAATGAATTCCTCACAAATGAGTTAAAGACGATCCTGTTAGACAAATTTACATCATAAAGGTTGGGCTGTGGCTTTTGTAAGTTGACATGTTCTATAAAATCATATATAGTACTTTCCCCAGAAGATGTCTGAATAAATTCCTGGTAAAGCAGTTTTTCTCTGTTTTGCTATAATCATGTTGTCTTAAATATTTGAGAGGTGAGTTTGTATAGATTTCTTCTTTAATGGTACACAGCCATATTTTGAACTATAAATTTAGCTACACAGTAAGACAATTTCATTTTGAAAATTGCTGAGGATGACAGAAATAAGGCAGGTCCTATGTAGTCTGCTTGAGTTGGTTCAATTTTAACTAACATATTGCGTCCCAGGCACTCTGCAAAGTATTGGAGGTGCAGCAAGAGAGAAAGAATGGCAAAGCCTGTCTTTGGACTTACATCCTAGTGGACTTGATATAACATGCACATCCTACAAATATACCAAACCTAGGGTTCAAAGAAAATTAGTTCGTGCTTACATGATGTAAAAAGTTATTTAAATTCCAATTTGTGAAATGACCAATTCCTTTCTGCATTTTCAGCATACAAATGTAGAGATAGGCTTGATAAGGCATAGGAAAAATGACTTTCATTGTTAATCTCTGAGATCTAGCTATGCACTTCCCAGAATAGACTCAATTATAGGTCCATTGTTTTATTGTCACTTATATTAAATGAAAATTATCTCTCTCTAATATTTAATAAAAATTTAAAAAAAATTCTTGGGTTACCTTGGTAGCTCAGTTGGTTAAACATAGACTCTTGATTTTGGCTCAGGTCATGATCTCAGAGTCGTGAGATCAAGCTCCAAGTTGGGCTCCATGCTGGGCATGGAACCTACTTAATATTATCTTAATACTTAATGTTATATTAATATTAATACTTAATATTATATTAATATTAATACATTAATATTACATTAATACTTAATATTATCTCTCTCTCCTTCTCTCTCTCCCTCTTCCCACCACCACTCACACATACTATATCTCTCTCTAAAAAAAAAAAAGAAATTAAAAATTCCCATTTAATTGAAAGATTTCTCCCCCTGCAGCTTAGGCCTGTTTCTGTAACTTGTTACACAGAAAGATTTTACATCTTTCGCTCCATTCACAGGGTGTATCTGGCCACTTGAAAGCTTGAACAGGTAGTAGGGAAGAGAGGCACAAGAGAAAAATCCTATGTGACTAGAACAGTTGTCATCTGCTTTTGGTGTCCTGAAGATAAAGTGGTATTCTAAAATTCTAAATGCTTATTCTTTACTTCCTGAGGTGTTTTTGAGAGTTTTTATTTTATATATCCTCTAGTTTGGGAATCTTTCAACTACAGTTTCCTTGAAGTAAGAGATTTCTTCCTCTGTAACAAACTAACTATGAATTGGACATGGTCATATTTCTGCTTTCCCACTTCAATGGCTTCCTGTTACTGTTAGATAAAATAAAAATCTCTCACCATTCTCTCTAACACCAGTGTTATCTGCCCAGAGCATACTCACCCTATAATGGCTCCCACCTTGTTCACACTGCTTATGGGGTATGAAGGCACATTGCTTTCTTCCAAACTCAGATTGTCCCATTCTGTGGTTGCCTTTGCTTGCTATAATCTCCCTCTGTATTTTTCAGTCTTCCAGTTGCCAGTTTGAATACTAGCAAGTTAGAGAAGAGTCTTAATGAAAGCATCATCTAAGTCAGCATAACCATTTATTTATTTCAACACATTAATTTGCAAATGTATTTTATTTGTTTCTTTGTTAGCTCACTTCACTACACTATAAACTTCAACATATCATGATATTTGTGTGTATTTGTTAATTAGCAATTACTTGTTAATAGGAATTCTTCATTGATACTTAGGAAGAATATTTAGTTGTGTCTAGTAGAAAATATTGAAGTACGTTAAGGAAAACATAGAAAGATGAAATAGTTATCTGCGGTTAATATTTCATATGTTGCCAAGTAATACATGTGTTCTCTGGAAATAGAGCTTTAGAGTGTAGTTGTAATTTTCATATGGTACACTTATTCTTAACCATGTTCAGCGCATACCAGAATAAGAGACTATCCTAATTTGTTAGTTTCTCGTGTTTTTTTTTTTTATTAATTAATTTATTTGAGAGAGTGAGAGAGGGTGTGCACACATGCAAGGGGCAGGGTCGGGGGTGGGGGAAGAATCCCAAGCCAGCTCCACACTGAGCATGAAGCCTGATCAGGACTTGACCTCACTACCCTGAGATAATGACCTAAGCCAAAACCAAGACCTGGACTCTTAACTGACTGCACCACCCAGACACTCCAGTTTTTCAGAATTCTAAACGTATTGCATGGAGCACTGGGTGTGGTACATAAACAATGAATCTTGGAACAATGAAAAAATAAAATTAAATAAAAATAAAAAAAGAAGTTAACTCCTTTACCAGTGTTGTGTGTAAGTGTTGCCACTGGATTGTACATCTGAGACTAATACTGAATTGTATATGAATTAACTGAAATTTAAATAAAAAGTTAAAAAAATAAAAATAGAAAAAAATAAATAAAGCTTTACTATCAAATATATACCTTATAATTATAACATTTCAGTTAAGTCTAATTAAGTTTAAGTTAAATTTAGTTGTTACAACTTCATTTAAAAGTACATTTCTGCTTGTTACAACTTTATAAATCAGTGTTCCAAAGCAAAAACATACACTCCATGAAAAGTAAATTAGATCACTGTTTTATTAACATGTTATATCTCTCTAAATATCTGTTTTTCTTTGCAAACATAAAAAGTCCTGTCTTCCAAAATAACTGTCATTAAAAATTTTAAAGAAAAGTATTATGCAGTTAGAATAAAAGTTAAACTCTGTAGAAAAATTGAAAAGAGACATCTTAAGTAAAACAAAATAAAAATGAACACAGTTGTCCTCACCCTAGAATGTAATAAAGATTATGCTATGAATTCAACTATATTAATATTCAATTAATGTATTGATATATTTTACTTATGTGATTTTAATTTAATAATGGCTTATTGAAATGATTTATCAAAATAATCCATAATTGCACTACTTCTTACTTTATCTGTATGGTTAGAGTCACTTGATTTCATCCCTATCATTATCAAGTATCTTTCCACATGATTAAAACCTTCATTTTTTTTAAGGTTTATTTATTTATTTGAGAGAGAGATAGCAAGAGAAGACACGAGCAGGGAGGAGAGGGAGAAGCAGATGCCCAGCTGAACAGGGATCCTGACGTGAGGCTTGATTCCAGGACCCTGGGATCATGACCCAAGCTGAAGGCAGACACTTAACTGACTGAGACACCCAGGTGCCCATAAAACCTTCATTCTATATATAAAAGAAACATTTTCTGCTCTCTCAGAAGAAAGAGGAAATAGTAAGAGGAAGGACTCCTTCCCTCTTTATAAGGAAGGACTTGGTAAAATAGAATTTGTGGATAACTTGAAAGACATGTAGCATTAAGACAAAGTAGAGACAACTTGGCAGGAATAAATCTGTTCATTAGTTGGAATTTAAAGGAATTTTTTTTAAAATCCTAAAGGAAAAGATACTGATGTTTTAAAAAGGCTAATTGACAAAAAGTTTTGGAGTGACTTAAGTAGCTTTTGATTAATCGTGTATGATCTGCTTGAAGAAAAATAAATTAAAAGATTTACTTATTTATTTGAGAGGGGATAAGGGACAGAGGGAGAGAATCTTCAAGAAGACTCCCCTTTGAAAGTGGAGCTCAATGCAGAGGCTCTATTTCAGGACACATAAGATCTTGACTTAAGCAGAAACCGAGAGTCCAATGCCTAACCAACTGAGCCACCCAGGTGCCCCCAGCTTGAAGAAAATTTAAAGAAACCAAAACTCAAAGCCAAGTATTGTAGGCAGGATACTCTCTGATGAATTCAGGTTTTTAAAAGAAAACTCTGGAATAAGGTACATAGCCAATGTCTAATCTAAATAGGAAGGGTTATTTGTATGTGGGTAGTGTCAAAAAGACAAATGTTCAGAATTAACTGAGGCTTGCAGGAATTTACAAAGAGAAAAATAACTTAGATTTAGCTTAGATTTCTGAATATCTGAATGAGGATATGCATATCAGATAAACATAGGCTTTTTATATATTTAATAATTTTTATGGCTCCATAGCTGTGATGGTTAATTTTATGTGTCATCTTGACAGGCTACAGGGGTCCCAGATTAAGCATTATTTCTCAGTGTGTCTGTGAGGAGATTTCTGGAGGAGATCAGAATTTGACTCAGTGTATCACTAAAGCAGATTGCCCTCCTCAACATGGGTGGGCATCATCCAATCCAATGAGGGCCTAAGAAAAAAAGGTAGAGAAAAGAATATTTTCCCCTGTTTCATTGTTTCAGTGGGCACATCTTAACCCAACCACTCTGATCATCAGACTGGGATTTACACCATTTTACAAACTTGTGTGAAAAATCAGAAATATTACTTTCCCTTTTAATAACTTACATTATTTTTTTCCCTACTTTGAAACTAATCTGGCTTCCTTATTCTTGGAGAATTAAACAACATCACTTTCATGGTTGTATGGTTGTAGGCAGAATATTCTAAGGTAATGATGTTTAAAACACATTTCTTTTCTATAATTCAGTTTTTCTATTGGGAAAGAATTTTGAAATAAACTGGGATGTTGTTGGGTGAGGTCAGTTGGAAATGGAATAAAGTTCAGAGCCTCTTAATTAAACATTCAAGTGTCTATTAGGAACTACTCCTGTATTAAAGAAAAATACCATTTTCTACACTCCAGTTTCTGTTTATGAAACCCTGCTACCATGTGACAAATGATATTTTCTAATTCTGACTCTCACTTTCCTCTAATCGATACAATCTGGAATATGTTGTTACTTATTAGGATATAAGGGAAGAAGCCAATAGTAAAGATTGTCAATTAATCTTAGAGTCCAGAGCACATACAGACTGACAGAAGATATCCAGAATACACAAGAAGATATAATTTCCTAGTTACAGATGACTTTTACAGTGGTGACTTGACTTATTTATCTCATCTCAACTTACTATATATTTCATATCCTTGTCATGATGTGTGTTACCATATATTTTTCTCTATTTTTTTTTTGTTTTTCATTTGTGAGCCTTCATTTTTTTTCAGCTTTATTGAGTTGTAATTTATGGATAAAATTGCAAGATATTTAAAGGTTATTTCTGATGCTTTGATATATGTATAGATACATATATAATGAAAAGATTTCTCCCATCAAGTTAATTAACATATTAAACAGCTCACATATCCTCCCTCCTTGTCTTTTAGTGAGAATATTTTTCTACTCTCTTAGAAAAACTTAATTAATTATATAATACTTTGTTTTCAACTACAGTCACCATGTTATCCATTAGATCCTCAAACCTTACTCATCTTAAAGCTGAAAGTTTGTAACTTTTCACCAAACTGTAGTTATTTCTCCCATTCCTAGCCCCTGCCAATCACTTTTCTACTCTCTGTTTCTGAGTTCAGTTGTGTGTGTGTGTGTTTTTAGATTCCACATATAGGTGATACCACGTGTATTTGTCTTGTCTGGATTATTTCACGTAACATAATACCCTCCAGATTCATCCATGTCAAGTAGATGATAGGATATTCTTTTTTTTTTGAAGGTTGAATAATATTTTGTTTATATGTTATATTTTCTTTATACATATATCTATTCAGACACTTAGGTTGTTGCAATACCTTGGCTATTGTGAAGAATGCTGCAATGAACATGGGAGTACAGGTACCTCTTCAACATAATGACTTTGTTTCTTTCAGGCATTAATTCCAAAAATGGAATTGCTGTAACATATTTTATTTTTACTGTTTCGAGGAACTTCCATAGTGTTTTCCATAGTGGTTGATCAATTTACACTTCCACCAACAGTGTATAAGTGTTTTATTTCTTCACATCCTCACCAGCATTTATTAGCTTGTGTCTTTTTTAATAGTCTTGCTAACAGAATAGTCTTAATAACAGGAGGTGATAACTCATTGTGGTTTTGATTTGCCTTTCTTTGATGATTAATGATGTTGAGCACTTTTCAAGTACCTGTTAGCCATTTGTATGTCTTCTTTGAAAAAAATTTCTGTTCAGGTCCTTTGCTCATTTTTTAACTGGGTTTTTATTTTGTTTTGTTTTGTTTTCTTGCTGTTGAGTTTTATAAGTTCCTTATTACTTTGAATAGTAATCCCTTATCAAAGATGTGGCTAGTAAATATTTTTGCCCATTTTTTTGCTTGCCTTTTCATTTTGCTGATTATTTCCTTTGCTTAGCAGAAGGTTTTTATTTTACACAGTCCAACTTATTTGCTTTCATTTTTGTTGTCTTTGCTTTTGGTGTCATATTCAAAAATTTTCAAGACCAATGTGAAGGAACTTATTTCCTATGTTTTCTTCTATGGCTCCAGGAATTTTATGGTTCCACATCTTATGTTCAAGTCTTTAATCTATTTTGAATTGATTTTTGTGTATAGTATAAGGTAGGGGTCCAGTTTTTTGGTGTTTTTGTTTTGTTTTTGTTTGTTTGTTTGTTTGCATGTCACTATCCAATTTTTCCAGCACTATTTATTGGAGAAACTATCCTTTCCCCATTGTGTATTCTCAACTCCTCTGTCTATAATTAAACATGTACTGATTTATTTCTGGACTTTCTATTTTGTTCAATTTAGCTATGTGTCTGTTTTTTTTTATGCCCATTCTATACTATTTTGATTAGTACAGCTTTGTAATAAAGTTTGAAATCAGGAAGTGTGATGCCTCCAGCTTTGTTCTTGCTCAGAATTGGTATTCATTCTTCTTTTGTAAAGAAATGAAGCCATCTAGTCCTGAGCTTTTCTTGATTGGGAAATTTTTGATTACTGATTGTCTCCTTACTAGTAACTGGTGTGTTGAGATTTTCTATATTTTTATGATTCAGTATTCATAGGTTATATGTTTCTAGGAATTAATTCATATCTTCTCGGTTATCTAATTTGGATATATAATCGTGTACAGTAGTAGTCTCTTATGATCCTCTGTGTCAGTTGTATTGGCTCTTCTTTCATTTAAAATTTAATTTGCTCAAGTCCTCTTTCTTTTTATCCTGATAAATCTAGCTAAATATTTAACTATGTTATTATTTTAAAAAATGAACTCTTAGTTTCATTGATTTTTTTCTATTTTGTTTTTGGTCTTTATTTCACTTATTTTTCCTTCCTACCACTAACATTTGGCTTAGTTTGCTCTTTTTTGCATAGTTCCTTTAAGTGCACAGTTAGAGGGTTTTTTCCCCCTTAATGTAGACATTTATTGCTGTAAACTTCCCTTTTCGAATTGTTTTTGCTGACTCCCATAAATTTTGGTTGTGTATCCTTTTTGTCTTTTATTTGTTTCAAGACATATTTTTAATTTATTCTATTTTTTATTTGACCCATTGATTGTTCTTGATTGTTCAACGTATTATATCTTGAGTTGTTTATTGGGGGGATTGTCAAGTATACAGGCATATGCATGCAAATGCCAGTATAAATGAAGGCAATAGAAACCCATGTCTGATTCAACATAGTACATAGGAAGCTCCCCTGAGTTCTGTCTAGATATAAGTGTCTTTGTCTATTGTGATCAATAAGTGATTCCTACTCCCTTTTATCAAAGGGCCATTTATTTATGATATGGCTCTCTCTCCATTCACTTCTATCTGGACACTATCTCCTTACCAAAAGCAGGTCTTGGAATTTATACTCCCATCAAAAAGCATGCTGGACAGCCAATAAAGAATGGTCATGTTTGTGATTCAACCTCCTTTTGAAGGTTTTTGACAAAGACATGTGTAATGAAGTATAAAATTGCATCCATCAGATTATCAGAATTTAAAGTAAGAGAAGTTATCAAAGTAAATGGAGAAATCACCACTTCAAATTTGAAGGGAGCCTGGGTGGCTCAGCCAGTTAAGTATCTTTCTTCAGCTCAGGTCATGATCCCAGGGTCCTGGGATCAAGCCCCGCATTGGACTCACTGCTCAGCGAGGACTCTGCTTCTCCCTCTTCTTCTTCTACCCCTCCTTGCTTGGGTTCTCTCATTTTCACTCTCTCTCAAATAAATAAATAAATAAAATTTTCCAAAAAACCCAAAAACCAAACAAAAAACCTTCAAATTTAAAATAGGGTTTGACATATGTTTGCCCTTGTCTTATCCCACAGAATGGCTTCATAAAGATAAAAATATCTCCCAAATTACAAGTATGTAAAATACAAGTATGCAAAACTGTTTCATCTTAAAGTTTCCCTAGAATAATGTTCTCCAAGTGCCATTCCTAGAGCAGAAGCATCAGCATTAATGTAAATATAGAGCCCTAACCCAGATGTATGGGAGCAGAATGTTGGGGGCAGGACCCAGTACTCTGAGGTGTAACAAGACTAGAGGTCATTCTATAATAGAGGTCTATATAACACGACCTCCAGGTCATTCTTGCTCAAGCCAAATCTGAGAACTGTTATATTAGAATATCAGCAACAATTCCAATACAAGCATCATACGATGCATAAGAAAAAATTTAATGAAGTTAAATTTGAGTCATTATAGTGAGTGGGAAATGTCAGCAATTACTAGAGTCTAAGGAAAAGAAGACCATGACTTGTTAATTAATTTCAAGATATTTATTACACATTTGTGATGTTTAAGTCACTGGGGTTAGTTGCTAACTATATAGTTGCGGCAAAAGCTAATGCTTCAAGATTACGATATAAAACAAATGGAAAATAGCAATACTAAACACAAAGACCACACAAGAAAAATATAATTACACATTTTATTGATTTTATATGAAATATTTTATATAAAAAGTATAGGTTGCTATGAAAAAGTTTAAAAGAAAGATGTAATTTAGACTTAGGGATCAGAGAAAATCATTCTGAGGAATTTATAACTTTTTAATAATCTTTTAATAATCTAAAAAAAACCCAAAAAGTCCAGATAATAGTGGTAGGGTGATGGAAGAGGGGAGCATTCCAGACAAAAGGAACAGAAAAAATGTGAAAAACCCCTCCGTAAGGAGAGATATCCATCTATTCAGAAAAACCAGAGTAGATGCTCTGAGGCACTATCTAGATTTCCTCTTCAGGATGGAGGCACAGGCCTGCGCCTCTTGCCTTGATTTAGTACCGAACGGCCTTTCAAACTCTAGAGCTCCTATTTGGACCACCTTAGGCTTTGGTTTTAAATGTAACCCTGTTCAACTGCTTTTGCCTAACCTTTTGCTTCCTTTATTTCCTTTCAGCTCCAATGAACCCCCGAAGCACATGTCTCTCTCTCAATGGTCTGTTTCCAGGAAAACTGACCCAAGACAGGAAAAAATTCATTTCACCAGAGGGGGGTTAGAGAGGGTTAGAACAGTGGGAGATGTGGGTACAGACAGGCAAATACAGATGCAAACCCATGCTTAAGATAATGCACTTTGTTCTAAGTGGAATAAAATAGGCCATTTTAACAGATTTTAACAGAGGACTTACCAAATATGATTTAAAATAATCACCCTGGACACTGCATGGAAATAAAATGGACAAAGCTTTCTTCTCACATATGGGTGTAAAATAAAGGGATTGGCATGCCTTTCCTGTCATGATGATATTTTAATTTTAACACCCTGTGGTCCTTCATACTTAGAACTCTCAGTCATTGCCATTCTTAGAACAAGAATAAAATTATTTCATAAATGAAGTTTCAAGTTCCTTGGAAAAGGCTCAAATTTTCTCATTCTGAATTCTCAGGAGCTATTTTTATTTTATTTTATTTATTTGAGTGAGAGAGAGAGAGCGCACAAGTGAGCAGAGGGGCAGCGGGAGAGGGAGAAGCAGCCTCCCAGCTGATGATCAGCTCATCATGGGGCTGGGTCCCATGGGATCCCCCTGGGATCATGACATGAGTCCAAGGCAGATGTTTAACCAACTGAGCCACCCAGGCGCCCCTAAATTCTCAGGAGCTATTATCACAATTCTGAATACATAGCAAATGCTGGATACTGAAGTTAAAATAAAAGTTGCTTTGGGTACAAGCAGCCAGAAAGGCATTGGCTCTCTCCAGGATGCCTCATCTGCCCTCATCATTTCTGAGAGTTCACTGCAGCTGCCTGGAGTCAGTTCCTTTGCTTCGGCAAGCATAAGGACTGGATATATCTACACACTAAGAATAGATTTGTCTCCTGAGAGCAGGCTCATATTAAGCAAGCCCCCAGAGACAGATGTTTAATGCCTGAACTTAAAGGTAGATCAGCACATTTTCCCTCCTTCAGCAAGCTATACTAAAAGCCCAAATATGACTAAGATGCTATCTGAACATGTGCTAGTCTACAAGTCAAATTACAATCAGAAATGTGTTTGGTAAGCACAGAATCAAAAAAAAGGAAAGTCTCTGTGATCTGAATGTGTAGAAGCATCATTCTACTGAGACAAACTGATTCATTCATATCCAAAATATGGGTTTTTGTGCTTATTAAGACCAGACAACAAGTATCTTGGTGCTTAAATGAAAACGTGAAAAATATGCTTCCCCAATGTTTCCAGATTCAAGCTGAGTCCTCATTAAAGAAATACATTTTTTTAAATTATGTTAATTATTTTAATGAGGTTTTAGTCAAGTCTTCCTAGGGAAATTTCATGCCTTTAGAATGATTTTACCCCATCTCTGACATGACTCTGTTTATGATAATTTTATAATTTAGCTCAGATGTTTTTGTTATTCTGTTATTTCAGGGAAGGGAAGCTTATTATTTGGGTAGAAGTTAGTTTCTGTCATTTTTTACCACTGTGTAGTGATTATACTCTAATACTTGAGAGTGACAATTCTATTGTGTAGTAGACAATATCTTTTGAAATCCTTGCAATATGTGTATGTAATATGTTTATATGTGTAACTATATTAATTACTCAAATAGATCAAGAGTGAGGGAAAGAACTTCTCTATAGAGTAGCACACTATTTATTGAACATTACATGTCTTGATTTGTTAATAGTTAAGAAAGCACAGAACCACCTATGCAAAGACTTAGAGATATACATAGATTGGAAATATGGCTTCCAGAAAAACTCTTGCAAATTATCCAGTTGATCGTTTTAACTACTAAATTCCCTTTTACCATAAGAGTGAGAATAGTGATTGCTATATTATAGTGTATACATTTATGCAGGATAGTAATTAAATTACCTGATATAGCTATTCTATTGCCAAGTTAAAAATAAGGTAAAATTTCATCCTGTAAATTTAGATGAAATGTTTTATTGTCAATAAGTTCAACCATTAATTTGGACAAGTTCAGTATTTCAGTGATAAATTTTAAATTTAGCCAGATATTAAAGAAAAAAAAGAATCCCTAATGAAAGAAAGAAGCAGGAAGAAGAGAAGTGTGGTGGAGTAAAAGAAACAGGACATAAAAGACTCTATTTCTTTTTTCTAGTATTTCCGATTAGTAGATTCCCCCAAATAAGATAAAGATAATAATATGTGCACCTTCCCAACACTTGTCTATTGTGGTTAGTTGAAATAATGTAAATGAAAATAAAGACATACAGATGTTACTGAAATTATTATACATTTTATAATGTGTATATTATACATAATTATTGTAACAAAATAAATTATTACTAATATAATAATAGCATTAACAATATTTTTACTCATAATGATAATAAAATTTGGACATCTTGGTTATCACAACTCCATACTTATTTAATGAAAGGAAAATTAGATAATACTAGAATAATTAGAAAGTAATTCTTTATTAACTTTTTCTTAATCATCAAATACTTGAAAATTAACCCTGTTTTTGATATTTTCAAAATCAGACTCTATATTGACAAGCATATTTATAATAAAAGTGAAAAATATTTGTTTTATTCTTTTTGTCATTTGTTTTGGTTTTATTTTTGTTCACTTGAAGATTAAAATTCAGAGAGCAGGGTTCAGCACTGGGTCTGGTACTGATCTAAGAAGATTAGCTACAGGAGCATGAAGAGCAAGGTCCTGAAAGATGGAGGATCTTGGATTTGATTGACAGTCCTTGGTGAGCAGACAAGCTGCCATTTGAGGCTGTTGCAATACCACTGAGAGCTTCCTGAACCTGAACAGGACAATGGTGGCACCACAGAAGCTGTTAAAGAAAAAGAAATGGAGTGAAGAGATTTAGCCTTATATTGCCTCCATGAGAACATCCCCCTGGCTCCTTTTCCATGGATGGATATTCTAAAAATATATAGATACAAAATATTTTCTTCTGGTCTTCTATTTCAGATCTTTTAGTGAGAAGCCCACACTGAAAAATATACACTCACTTAATTTGTGGCTGCAAAGTGCAACATGAAGATAGTCACCAGAATGAGAAACTGATAGGTTTCTCAGGAATGCAGAATATTCGCCCACTTGAACCTAAAGTTCTTCATTTAATAGGTTGTGTTTGAACGTGACTGGTTAAACATTTGTCTCTAACTCTGATTTTGCTTTACTATCAGATTCTAACACTTTCCAACAACTTATATATGTCCCATGACACAAGTTATTGAAGATAAGAGAGGGAAGGACAAAGAGAGGAATTCAGGCGGAAGGAAATTGTTAACTTCTCATTTGCCGCCACTCTGAGGAGCATTCTCAGTGGCATATAGCACCTGCAGGTATGGAGAACTCATTCACTGACTGAGTTCTAAGATTTCCCGTGGTATTTTCAAACTTTGGATAACTTCACAGATTAAAAGTTATCTGGCAGTCATCTTTGCTCTCCCTACAAGTTAATTTGGTACCACTGGAAAGGACCTTTGGCTAGATGGACCACTAGTTTCACCCAATAGCAAGATTTCATATTTCTCAAAGCACTTTCAGAAAACACCACGAAGTCAGTATTTAGTCACACATTTGTATAAGAAATTATATTTTGAAAAACACATTCGTGGACATTTGTCTCTTGGATATTATTTTCCTCTGTTAAGTAGTATCTCTTGTTTTCTTACCCATGTTATGAGCTCTGGAAGGAGGTCCTGGCTTATTTTTCTGCATCCCTCATTAAAAACAAACAAACGAACAACAACAACAACAAAACCAGAAACACTGAAAAATAAAATAAAATTCAAGAGCAAACAACTTTTCTTTTTGGCCCTCCATTTTCTGTAAGTACAGGCACACTGATGTCAACTTTAATACAAATGTAGAACAGATTTGTTTTATAAAGCTTTTGCTGCCAAATGTAGTGGATACAAAGCCTTTCCTTCTTGGTTCACTGCTTATGTATAATGCAAATGCTGTGATAGCTCAGCAAGATATCGTAAGGCATAAATGTCAGATTGATTCAATTGATAGTATTTGTAATGTTGGATTTTCTTGCATTTGAAAGCATGGATGATGAGATGTTCAAAACGTGGCTGAGTCAAGCAATCTCCCATAGAAATGGTTCCATCAACATTGCGTGTGATTATTCCCCTAGTGTCACCTCACATAACCACCACCAGAATAAGCTTTCCAAAACACATTCCATCCTGCCACTCTGCTGTTTAGCTGCTTACCACTTCAAGTTACAAATCCATATTCCACTTATTTATTGAGTTAACAAATATTTATTGAGCTCCTACTATAGAATAAAACCATTCTAGAGGCTAGAAAACAGTTGTGAATAACACAGAAATGCACAACAGCCTTGCATCCTATTTATCTGATTCTCTAGGTTCTATAACTAGTACACCTAATTCAAGTCTATTATAGTTATTCCACTGATTCTTTGTATATCCTGACTGCTCTCCACTTACAAAATGTAGAATTTTTTCAGTTCTTTGACTTTCAACTTTTTTTTTTTAATGCAGCTTTATTGAGGTTAAAGAGAAAGAAAAAAATCTATGACTCGTCAAGTTCTTCTTGCTGGACTAATAAATTTATATGAGGAAGATTAACATGAGAAAAAAAAAACACAGTTTAATTACATGAGCACAAGGACCCAGCAATGAAATTAAGAATTACAAGAACTATCAAGGCAGGGAGTTTTTATACTTTTTGGATAAGGAGAATAAATCTATAAAGAACTGACAGGGCAAAGAAAACTCTACTTTGTCAGCTTCAGTGAGTAAGGAATTCTAAACAGAATTTGGGCTGGAGTGATAAATTAGTAAAAGTAGAAGGGTTGTTTATACAGCCTTCTAGGCCCTGAGTTTTCTATCTCTGGTGATAAAGATGTTTCTTTACCTCATTTTCCAGGAAAAGTACCTTTCACAAATGGAGATTATTTCCTGTTTTCAGGGGATTGTGGGCATTCTGAGTGTCCTTGCACAGGTTCTCTCTTAAGTAACTTTTATTTAAAATAATCAATATGCAAGGTGACACATTTTAGGAAACACTTGGGGCAGCACATTTTGTCCCTTGGCCCCTACAAGGTATAATTGACAAAATTTAAAGATATTTAATATTTACACCATGATTATTTAATATATGTATACATTGTGAAAAGAATCCACTAAGTTAACACATCCATTACTCACGTATTTATGTTTGTGTGTGTGAGAGAAGAGTTAAGTGCTACTGTCTTCACAAATTTCAATTATATATATAATGTTATCAACTATAGTCACCATGTTATATACATTAGATCAGGCCTTATTAATCTTATATCTGAAAGTGCACCCTTTTCCCAATCCCTCCCTATTTTCCTCACTGCCCCTCAGCCCTAGACAACCACTTTCTACTCTCTGTTTCTTTGAGTTTGATTTTTTTTTTTAAGTTTCTACACATAAGCAATACATGAAATATTTGTCTTTCTATGTCTGGCTTATTTTACTTAGCTTAATGCTTTCAAGGTGCATCCATGTTGTTGCAAAGAGGAGGATATCTTCCTGTCACATGGCTGAATGTTATTTAATAAGAAGTTGTGTTTTGTTGTTGTTAATATTAGAGTTTTTACTTACTGTTTTCAGTAAAGAATGAAAATCAGATTCATGGGCTCATACCCTATATAACTGAACATAGACTAGTGAGGATGTGTCTCAGCTTTGTTAAAGCTGAGAACTTGATTATGTGAACTTGATTATGATGTCTCATTAATAAACACCTCCTTCTCACAAAAATTGCCCAGTGTGCAGTTCTTCTGTTTTAAACTATATGCATACGGATTTTTGTTTTTAAAATAGGGTATGCAAATGTGCAAATACTCTTAATAAGAATGACTAGAGGAAACAATTTCTTTTTCAGAGTTTTGAGTATGTCATTTGGCATTTGGAAAAAAACAACAAGCAATTGTTTTGAAAAATGAAGTTCTGACCTAGTTCTGATATTTATGTTTTAGGAACATTATTAAAGTATATTTTCACACAAAAAATGAACATTTTCTTCTAGGCAACTTCAAAATACCCTTGAATTCCTAATGATAAAGTGAATTTTAAAATAGTTCTGGTGAATTCTGAATATAGTGCTATATTGAAAAGACCACATTTTCTAGTGTGATTAATGACCATTTTATAATCTTCATCGCATTTCTTTTTTTATGAGCAACATCTATTTCAAAATATGGTATAACTGGAACTTTCCTGTTGAATTGAGTCACTAGCCAGATATAAGCTACAAAAGAAAGTAGAAAAGAGGCAAGAAAATAAAGAATGTAGTGGAGTTAATTTCCCATAGAATTCTTTATCGGTTGAGGATTGAAGCCTAAAAGACATACTAACTTTCCTAATGCTATGGTTCAAGGATTTTATTCCATTGTGCTTTTAAAAACTTTCCTTGGAGCATTTATGGTACATTCCATCTTCAAAATAGTTTAAACTGTCAACTAGCTAGTCCTCACAACACCCCTTTGAGGCAGGTAACCATTATTATTCTCATTTTACACTTGGGAAAAAAGGATAAAATGGTTAAAAAAGAATAGTGACTCAGCCAGAGCCCTGAAGCTGAATTGCAGCTTATTACAGAGACGTATCTTCAGTCAAAGTTTTCTTTTAATAGCTACCCTTATAATCATGTAGGTTTAGTTAATTCAAATTTTCACTAAGTAGTAATTGAGCAACAACTTGATACAACACTTAATTTCTGGATAAATTTTATCTTACATCCACAAAGTAATTATAGAGTAATACACACAGGTGTGTTTGTGCAGAAGCACAGAGTCATGCATGTGTGTACGTGTGCGTGTATGCATGTGTGTCCAGAAGACACTTGTGATACAAAATGCATGCAAATGATCATTCATTGCAATTTTTTTAGGTACATAAGCAAGATGAAATGATTCAAGAAAGAGATATCTTCTATCTAAAAATGATCAGTGAAATTCTCAATGAGTTGATGTTATTCAAATTCCTCATATTTTGTAAAAATCTTTACCTTTTGTCTTCAGTCTTACAATTCTAGATGCTTAAACCACTTCTCCCAACTATTCCAACTAATGCTAGAGCCAATGCCCTCTCAATTCTTCCCATAAATATGCCAAACAATTTTCTGACAGCCAAATTTGGTTATATAGTTTCCCTTGTTTAAAATTCTTCAAAGCCCATCAATATGCAATCTTTGTGAATGACATATTCTACTTAAGTACCCTTTGTGATATTTGCTATCAGTCAAATTTAGAAAAATGGGCCTTGAAGGATACAATCTAACATTTCTATTGAAGCAAGATCTCTCTATTCTTTTTCTCTGTCTCCAGGTTCACTCACTGGTCCTTGCCCACCTCTCATAACAACAATGGTGCTTTTGCACCATACTTTTACATGCCTTTATGATTCATTGGTCATGCTCTACTAAAATCATTTGTTTATGAGTCCATTTCCCTACTAAGCTGTCAGCCACAGAATATAGTACTATCCTTTAAAATAGTAACTTAATAAGTACGTATTTAATGTTACTAAAAGAATGAATGACCTAGTTGAATATAGCAGTACTATGCACTGAAAAGTGTAGGGAACATCTCAAGTAAATGTCCTTAGAGATGACAAATTCATGACATAATTATAAAACAGCACATAATTCTGTTTGGCAGGAGTCAAGTAAAGAATAAGGACAGGGCAAGAGGGGTTATTTGGGATCAGACAACAGAGAATTTTGCATAATGATATCTGTACCCAGTTTCCCACTTTTCCTAATACACAGTCTCTTTTTTACTTTGCTCTAAGCATTCTCTACCCATTTTTTGAATTCAATAAAGCATCCGTTATTCCTTCTAATTCGATCGGTCTGTACAGATCAGGTCATTCTGTTATTGTCACAAAATTACTTCTTAACAGATATCTATTAACTGATTCTCATTAATTTATCCCATATACACAGACTACTAGACTAATCTTCACACAGTACATCTCATCGTTCTTTGCTCTAAAGAATCCTAATGATTCTCTGTTATCACATAATACAAGCTGGGTTAATTGATTTCTACTTTTTCTTTTCCATTATCTACATCTGCCTCAATAAAATGAACTGTAAAAAATTATTGAACTGAGAGAAATATAATGGAGTAATATTTTAAAAGAGTGATTATTTAGCTTTACAGAACATTTATTCCTTATGTCAAACTGGTTGAAGACGTATCATGAAGAGGGCAGAATTTGTAAAGAAAAAAATATTACAAACCCAAGGTTTGAAAGGTTTATTAAGAGAATATTTAAGTTCCTAAACTACTTTAGGAATAAGGCTCATTATTAGGTCTTTTCCTTCTTGGCACAAATAATACAAGTGTTTTCAGTTAACCTAGCTTACTACTTTAAATTTAAGAAGACCAATTATGAAGATAGTTCTTCTGCATATAAAATCTTTAATAGCTGTTAATCACTTCCTATTCCCTTATATGTAATAAGGTTACTTTTCTCCTTTTTTCTTTTTCCTTTTGCTGGTATCAAAATTTTATCTTTTTCACCCAGCAGTTTGAATATAATTTTCATGATGTAGATCACTGTGTCCTATCTGTAAGTTTTTGAGATGCTTGGATCTGCAGATCAAATTTTCCTTCATTTTAAAATGGACTTTTAATTTTAGACCAGTTTTAGATTGAAAAAAATATTGGGAAGATAGTACAGAGAATTCTCAAATAGCACTATAGGGGCCAAGGACAGGCCACTCCAAAATGTACCACCTTGTCATATCGATTATTTTAATAAAATTTACTTAAGAAACCATCAATGCAAGTACACTCAGATCTTCCTCTGTCCTTGTGAAAGCAGGAAATAAATCTCTCATATGAAAAATATCTCTGATGTTCTAAGAAGTAAAAAGAGATCCTTGTGATAAGGATCTGGTGATCACAGATAGAAACTTCAAAGCCAAGAAAGCTGTAGAAACAAAACATTATTTTTTTATACCTCAGCTGAAATTCTGCCTAGAATTCCCTACTAATTAAAGCTCCCCAATACCCATTTTCTTTACCCTGGCAATTTCTCATGAATTTATTGTTTCATTGCCTGAACACTGTAAGAAATGCCTGCCTTGCTCATTTCTTTAGGTCTCAATTTCATTATTGGGCCTCTATGTGCACATATTAAACATTGGGGTTTTTTCTTCTGTTAATCTGTCTCATTTAAATGTAATTGTTCGTCCAGTTGGAAGACCTTGAAGGAGAGAGGAAGAATTTTTCTTTCCCTACAGCCCACACTCAATTCTTTTTTTTCTTTTTATTTTTTTATTATTATTTTTTTCATTTATTTTCAGTGTAACTGTATTCATTATTTTTGCACCACACCCAGTGCTCCATGCAATACATGCCCTCCTTAATACCCACCACCTAGCTCCCCTAACCTCCCATCCCCCACCCCTTTAAAACCCCTCAGGTTATTTTTCAGAGTCCTTAGTCTCTCATGGTTCACCTCCCCTTCCAATTTCCCTCAAATCCCTGCTCCTCTCCATCTCCCCATGTCCTATTTGTTGTGCTCCACAAATAAGTGAAACCATATGATAATTGACTCCCTCTGCTTGACTTATTTCACTCAGCATAATCTCTTCCAGTCCCGTCCATGTTGCTACAAAAGTTGGGTATTCATCCTTTCTGATGGAGGCATAATACTCCATACTGTATATGGACCACATCTTCCTTATCCATTCGTCTGTTGAAGGGCATCTTGGTTCTTTCCACAGTTTGGCGACTGTGACCATTGCTGCTATAAACATTGGGGTACAGATGGCCCTTCTTTTCACCACATCTGTATCTTTGGGGTAAATACACAGTAGTGCAATTGCAGGGTCAAGGGAAGCTCTATTTTTAATTTCTTGAGGAATCTCCACACTGTTCTCCAGTGTGGCTGCACCAACTTGCATTCCCACCAACAGTGTAAGAGGGTTCCCCTTTCTCCACATCCTCTCCAACACATGCTGTTTCCTATCTTGCTAATTTTGGCCATTCTAACTGGTGTGAGGTGGTATCTCAATGTGGTTTTAATTTGAATCTCCCTGATGGCTAGTGATGATGAGCATTTTTTCATGTGTCTGATAGCCATTTGTATGTCTTCATTGGAGAAGTGTCTGTTCATATCTTCTGCCCATTTTTTGACATGATTATCTGTTTTAAGTGTGTTGAGTTTGAGAAGTTCTTTATAGATCCTGGATATCAACCTTTTCTCTGTACTGTCATTTGCAAATATCTTCTCCCATTCCATGGGTTGCCTCTTTGTTTTGTTGACTGTTTCCTTTGCTGTGCCAAAGCTTTTGATCTTGATGAAGTCCCAAAAGTTCATTTTCACTTTTGTTTCCTTTGCCTTTGGAGACATATCTTGAAAGAAGTTGCTGTGGCTGATATCAAAGAGGTTACTGCCTATGTTCTCCTCTAGGATTCTGATGGATTCCTGCCTCACGTTGAGGTCTTTATCCATTTTTTTTTTTTCAAAGGCAGCTCATTTTTAATTGGCATTCAGTATGCACTTGGATCTATCACATCCTTTTTTTTTTTAAATTTTTATTTTTTATAAACAAATTTTTATCCCCAGGGGTACATGTCTGTGAATCGCCAGGTTTACACACTTCACAGCACTAACCATAGCACATACCCTCCCCAATGTCCATTACCCCACCCCCCTTTCCCAACCCCATCCCCCCCGCAACCCTCAGTTTGTTTTGTGACATTAAGAGTCACTTATGGTTTGTCTCCCTCCCAATCCCATCTTGTTTCTTTTCTTCTTTTTCTGCCCCCCTAGTCCCCCATGTTGCATCTCCACTTCCTCATATCAGGGATATCATATGATAGTTGTCTTTCTCTGATTGACTTATTT
>PISX010011245.1:0-66307 GCA_004024625.1 Mellivora capensis | reverse complement strand
TTCGGGAAAGAGGGGTGGGGTAATGGACATTGGGGTGGGTATGTGCTATGGTTAGTGCTGTGAAGTGTGTAAACCTGGCGATTCACAGACATGTACCCCTGGGGATAAAAATACTTTATATGTTTATAAAAAATAAAAAGAAAATTTAAAAAAGCAGTCAATATAGTCAATGGAAAACATGCTCCTATACTGAATTTAGCAAAGACCTCACAGCAGTTATTACAAATATATTCAAAAAACTAAAGGGAAGCATTTTTAAAGAATTAAATGAAAGTATGTTGATCAATAATAAAAATAAAAATTTCAGCAAGAAAAATTATAAAAAAGACCAAACAGAAAGTCTTGATTTAAAAAGCACAGCAAGAAAGAAAAAATCACTAGAACATTCAATGGAACATTTGAACTGGCAGAAGAAATCAGTTGAATTTGAAGCAAGATCAGCAGAAATTATCTAAAGGAGATAGAAAAAAATACTATAAAGGAGAGATGGACAAAACCGCTGAACTCTGAGATAATATCATGAGTACTAACCTGCATGTAATAAGAATGCAAAGAAAAATAGAACATGGAAAATTTGAAGAAATCATGGGCAATTTTCCCTAGATTGATGAAATCATTCATCTACATATGTAATATGCCAAGTGAATCCCAAGTAGGATAAACACAAAGAGATTCATATCAAGACACAGCATAGTCAAATCGATGAAAACCAAAGACAAATGAAAAAGAGGCCATTGATACGTGAGGGTTTCACAATCTTTATCAAAATGCTGGACAAGACCACATCTGTGATCTTCACTCTTTAGTTGGCATATGACTAAAGTCTCTTATCCCAGTAACTTGAATTGAATTCTCTTGTGCAGAAGAACCCTAGGAGCACTTGTACGTGGTGTTTCATCTCTGGCTGTGTAACAGAGTAATAGTACTGGAACATGGAAGTTTAATTATGAAAACCACACAACTTGGCCATATTCAGAGCAGCTTCCCTGACTGGATAGAATATGTCTAGAATGGACATTTTGTCTCAGAGGAAAATGTCAATTGCTTCTTGACTTTTTAGGCATATTAGTTTCCCCAGAGAAGGTGAGGAGGATTTTCTAGCTTTTCTGAAAATGGTGACAGGAACATTTATACCTGGGGCCTGTTGAAAGACATAACTAGTAAGAGCTCATCAAGACCTGGCTGTCGATGCCTAGTTTCTTTTTCCCAGACTCCCCAGTTGCTCATTCTCTCTCCCCAGAGAGTCTCTAGATTCAGGGTGATATCTTTTTTTTTTTTTTTTTAAGATTTTATCCATTTATTTGACAGACGGAGATCACAAGTAGGCAGAGAGGCGGGCAGAGAGAGGAGGAAGCAGGCTCCCTGCTGAGCAGAGAGCCCAATGCGGGGCTCGATCCCAGGACCCTGAGATCATGACCTGAACTGAAGGCAGAGGCTTAACCCACTGAGCCACCCAGGCGCCCCAGGGTAATATCTTTAGGCAGGAATTCCTAACAGCACGTTTGAGAACTTAATGTTCAAATCAAAGCATGGATCATTCAGGGAGCAATAAAACTCCAGCTCCAATGCCATCCATTCTGTCCCATGTCCCTAACCTCTTGGAACAATAAATCTGTTTTCACTGTGTACCTGCAGTCCAGACAATGATTTCTTGGAAGTTATGAAGCCTCACATCAATTTATCTGCCAGTATCTCATGAATGGTGAGTCTTGCTCTGCCTTGGCACATGAAGATAATAAAATTTTTTTACTGTAATCTTTTTGCTTCCTTTATCCTCAAAGTGTATTTCATTTGCAAGATTAAAAGGGCTTCTTATTGGGCACCTGGGGCTCAGTTGGTTAAGCAACTACTTCCCGCTCAGGTCATGGTCTCAGAGTCCCGGGTTGGAGTCCCGCATTAGGCTGCCAGCTGCGCAGGGAGTCTGCTTCTCCCCTGACCTTCTCCCCACTCACGCTTTCTCTCTCTCTCTCTCTCTCTCTCAAATAAGTAAATAAAATCTTAAAAAAAAGGGGGGCCTCTTACTGTCCACCAAGCTCTGGGAGGTAGAAAGAAAAATAAGTAGCAAACCCAAGACTGAACTCAGCTCATAGGAGAAATTTAAATCATCTAATTTCCAGCAGTGATACTGCAACATCCTTACTAGATTTAAGGAGTTACTTAAAGGTAGGAAACAGGTCTTGTCTTTTAATAACAATACATAATAGGTTCTCAACCTCAATGTTGAAAGTTGCAGAATAGCTGTTTTGAGATATAATAATCAGGCATCATCTTTTTTTTTTTTTTTCCCCCCTTTCTTTGGCTTGTGATTTAAACCAATTCACTGGTCTCTGGGCAGTATTGGTTATAGAGTTGTGGAACCTCTTAAATATATATTTACTTAACCTCACTGGATCTTGAAGCTTCATTAATGTTTAGAATCTATTCAGTTTCTTTTTTATGATTCCCTAATGAAAGATCTATTTGGAAAAAAAAAGAAAGATCTATTTGTAGTGCAGTCAGGACGTTTCACAGTGCATTCACATATATTGGTGCATTTTTTTTTCAACACTACATTATTTATAAAAGTACAGTACAAATAGCACAATTTAAATGTACATATTGACAATTATTTTCACTTTGCCAAAGTGAAAATTTTAACGAATGCTTAATTTCTTTAATGTCTTATAAACCAAATTCATTACATGTTCACTTTTCTGTTCTTTCCTGTTTTCTTACCCATTGTGTGTTAGTCTTTCTTGCTGGTTTCTCTCCTCCAACTGGGAGATGAGAAAGATAGGTAGGGAGGGATTAGAACCACAAAATATTATTTCATACACAAGTATTTTCCTTGAAGTTTCTTTTGTAGTGACTGCCTCTGGTCCCAAGACGATGTATTAGCTTTTGCTATCAATTTGAGTTATAAGAGTATTTGCAATTTTTATTTTACTCCAGTCTTTTAAAGATATTTTCTAGGGTCTTTATTCCACAAGCCATAGATGGGCAACTTCAGTGTCATCTGGGAACTTGTTGAAACTATGCTATGTGGCGTCCCATTACAGAGTTTTCATCTTATTAAGAACAAAAGGGATTCTTATAAACATTAAGGTTTGAAAAGCACTGCTCTAACTCACTGGTTTGCAAACTTGGCTGCATATTGGAAACATCTGAGGGGTTTTCAAAAATATTGATTTTAGGTCTAATCCTCAGAATTCTGTTTAAATAGGGACATTGTTGGGACGCCTGGGTGGCTCAGTTGGTTAAGCAGCTGCCTTCAGCTCAGGTCATGATCCCAGCGTCCTGGGATCGAGTCCCACATCGGGCTCCTTGCTAGGCAGGGAGCCTGCTTCTCCCTTTGCCTCTGCCTGCCACTCTGTCTGCCTGTGCTCGCTCGCTCTCTCTCCCTCTCTCTCTGACAAATAAATTAAAAATAAATAAATAAATAGGGACATTGTTATTCAAGAAAAACACACAGAAACCGCAGGTGATTTTTAGTATGCAACAATGTTTGAGAACTACTGCTATCACATATATGTCACATTTACAGATATACAATGATACTATAAATAAACTTTCAGTCATATGTCTATGTTCTCTCAGTACACTGGGAGATCAGAGGTAGGTTATTAATATGCCTGGAAACAATATAATTCAGGATGAATAAGTTATACATGAGGGATAATTATGATGGAATCTACAATGCACTCTTCTGATGCTTTTTCTTTTTTTTTTTTTAATTTTTACCGTCACATTGTGTTTTAGATTAGTGAGACATAAAGTACTATTTTCAAAATCTAAACAATGTGTACTTCATCTGTAATTGTTTCTGACCCTACCATCAAAAGCCAATTTTGTCAACATAACTTGCTTTTTCTGTATAGGTTATTCTAGAAAGCTTGTTAAGTTTCAATAAAAGGAATACCAACATGATCTTATCATTATTTAAACAGTTTACTTGTTATTTTTAGAATTGGAGATCAAAGTTACTGAAGCCCACTGGCCAAAACTCACTAGGAAAACCCAGAAAAAATGTTTGATTTATTTCACTTTCAGAGAGCACCTTCCAGATAAACCATGGGGGTGTGTTTGGGGAAGGAGGCTAGGAAGGCTTGTTCAGGCTTATGCTGGATGATTCTCAGGAGAGATGAAGGAAGAAGGGACAAGTTATTGACTGGAAACTGTATGTTTTATTGAGGAGGTGGGAGGATTATGGGGGCTATTGTTTTCACTGGCAAAGAAGCATCAGCATCACATATGTCAGTCAGAAGTTGTGGTATGTAGTCAATTGTGGTTGCAGAGTGGTCTTACCTCTATTGTATTCCAAATAGGATCCTAACATGGTCTTATCTGAGCCTTATTCATATTCTGTGACATGTCACAGTCTGGCTACAAGGCTATTATCTTTTACTTTGTGAAAGTTTTATCTCATATGCTGTTAAGTTCTGATAACTCTTGAAAATTCTAATAAGAAAAAGAAAAGGAATACAAATTCCCATGTCCTATTACTACTGAGGTCTGAAAATGGACATAGTAAGGATTTACTTTGGAAGTAGGTTATAAAATATTATAAATCAAAAAGATTAAGCATTTATAATCCATGAGCTTTTAAAAAAATTACCAACAGCTTTTTAAAAAGAGTGCATTTGGATAGTCGAGAAAGTTTTTTGCTGTTGTTTTGTTGGGTTTTTGTTATAGTTGTTGTTCTGTTGATTAAATTCTAGGTGTATTTATGGTAAAATGTTATGGATAAGAGAATAAAAACAGAGTATTTAACTACCAGCAAATTAAAGGAGGGAAGTGGAATTGGAAAACAAATATCTCTCTCAGTCAATTAAAAAAAAATCAACAGTAAAGGAGATAGATTAAAAAGAGAGAAAAAAAATAGAAAGCACCAAATAAAATGGTAGAAATCAGTTCAAATATATTAATAATCACAATGAATGAAAATGGATTATGCCTGTCAATGAGGAAATAGATTATAATATAAAATTTTTAAAAATCCAATTCTCTTATATTTAAAAGACACCAGACTGTGGGAAGCTTGAAAGAAAAATGATGGAAACAGGTTTAACTGCCAAGTACAAACCAAGAGAAACCTAAGTGATAAGATGGATTATACTTTATTATCAATAAAGAACATGATTAGGTATAAAATAAATTAATATGAATGCTGATATGATGAAATGCTTATATGATGGGTTAAACTTACCAGGAGGTCATAATAATTATAAAAACATAAATATATATGGCATTATATATATTACATGTAATATATATAGCAAATATATATCATTATATATATATAAGCATACAATATATATAGCATATATATAGCATTATATCTATAGATATAGATATATCCACTGATATATCCACCATTATGATGGAAATTCTCAATATATCTGTCTCAGTTTTAAGACAAACAGGTGAAAAATTAGTAAGATACAGACATTTGAATACACATGTAACAAGCCTGATAAGGTAAATGTAAAGAACACTGACTCTAACAACTAGAGAATTTTTTTTTTTCAGGCACATATGGCACATTTATAAAGCATACCTAAAACTAACTCATAAAACAATTATTAATAAATTTTAGGACATGTATATTATTATAACACATTTTATAATCACAATGCACTTAGAAATACCTTTTTATTTATTTATTTAGTAAAAGATTATTTATTTTTAGAGAGAGAGAAAGCATGAGTAGGGGCATGGACAGTGGGAGAAGGAGAGAATCTCGGGCAGACTCTATGCTGAGCATGGATCTTGATGTGGGACTCGCTCTCCTGACACTGAGCTGAAATCAAGAGTCAGACACTTGACCAACTGAAGCCCCAGGTGCCCATACCTTTTTAAAGATAAATTTACAGAAATAACTAACACTAAAAGAAAATTTAAAACAAAAGCCCTCTAAAGTTTTTATCTTGAGACAAAATTATAATGGAAATAAAAACTACAACTCAATTAAAATACTAAAAATACTACGTTATAGTCATATAATGGTATACCATAGAGTAATGAAATTGACAAATTATGGTGATATGGAACCATGTGGATGAATCTCACCAACTTAAAACTGAGTCAAGAAGCCAAATATAGAAGTTTATACAATGTTTTCTTTTTCATAAAGATAAAAAAGGCAAAACTAATAGATGGTAACAGATATCAGAATCATACATCCTTTCATGAAAGGACAGTGACCTGGGCAGGGTGTATTCTGAGGTCCTGACAGTGTTCTGTAGTGTGATCTGGGTAGTGATCACAGGGGGACCTCTGCTACTACCACAACCCTGCAAAACTACTTTCACTTTGGAAATAGCCTGCATGCTGCAGACTTAAGGCTTGTGCATTTCTCTGTGTCCTTCAGTAGAAAACTTCCTTTAAAAAGGCAAACAAATCTGTGTTAAATACTATAAATACTTATGTGCTAAAACTTCTCTCTTTAAATAAACAAGATAATCCTACACCCAAATTCAGAATAGCAGTTACCTCTGAGGATCAGTGGGAGGTTGACATGTGACTGGAGAGGAATGAAGGACATCATTAGAACTAGTGATGCTCCAGGCTGGGGTTGGCAAATTCTGTCAAGAGACAGATAGTAAATGTTTTTTGCTTTTGCAGGACATACAGTCGCTGTTGCAACTATTCATCTGTGTTATTGTCACAGAGGTAGCCACAGACAACACATGAATAAATGGGCTTGACTGTATTTTGGTAACCTTATTTACAAAAATAAATGGTGGACTGAATTTGGTCCACAGGGCAAAGTTTGCTGATACTTATTCTCATTCTTCACAGAAGATCAAATGGCCTTATTCACAGTTTACATTATTCTCTTTTTATGCTTTATAATTTATATCTGCTTTATTTATATAATTTTGCACATTTCAGAAAATATGCATCACAGAACTCACATAGGATAGTATGAGGGAATTTAAGGTGACAATGCTTTTAAGATGGACTTGGTACTTAAGATTTCAGTTGTATACACTGTGCAAATATGTTAGTGTCATAATCTCTTAGGTAATTAACCTTGAACAAATTATCCAACCTCTGTTCTTCATCTATAAAATGAAGATAAACATTCTGTGTTTTTCATAGCTCAGAAAACTAAAAGAAATCGTTGCAGATGAAGTGCATGGAACTCTAGCCAGGTCCTAGTAAACATTCTGTACTGCGGCTACAACCCCTATGGCTAGGCTCTTGCTGCCGCCCCCGCCTCTGCCATCAAGGCTTCTACCACTTCTCTATTGCCACTCTGAACCTCTACAGCCCAGTTCTGTTGGGTAGAAAATGAGACAAAGTAAACTCTAAAGGTACTTCTAGCTCAGTGTCACAGACAGATAGGAACTGAGTTAGGATTCCCCTGTGTTTGTCCAGTGGAGGTGACCTGATACAATGGATAAATAAGAACAAGGATATTCAGCCTAGGTGTGAGACTGAGTATTTTGGTAATGCCCTTAGGAATGCCTGAGGCAGTTTGGTTCCTTAAGTAGTTCAAACACATTCTTGCACCATTCATTTACACTGGATATGAAGAAGATATTTGCTGAGTCTGTGTACTGTTAGCCTCAACATCAGAACGTTGATAAATCCCTAATGAGTTAGGCTTTACTGTGGAAAAGACACTAAAAAGAGGTCAAGAGGGGGTGTGGGAGCAGGATAAATGAGGCTTTGCAGCCAAGAATTTAGTGTTGCTGAAAAGTGCCACCATTGAGTGTATTGGCTCTCCTGGTAGACCTAGATTCTATCCTGATTCTGCCACTTTCTAACTAGGTCACTGATGGAGTTACTTAAAGCTAGAGCCTCAGTCTCTTAATCTGTAAAAAGGAAGTGATCATGAAAAGTACCTTTTAATGTTGAATGCATGTCAATCACTTTCCTTCATGCCTGCATTAGTAAGTGCTCAACAAAGGATCTTAGTATCAATAAATACTAGACTGAGTGTTTCTTTCAAACATGGAGGGCGGAGGAAAAATTTTAAAATCTCAAACACTTTGAAAGAATTGTGTTTCCCCCCACAAGGTTTTAAGAATCAAAGAAGTTACCATGCATTTGTTCACGCTCTGTGCCAAAAATCAGTCTAGGGATTTTATGTGTATTATCTCACTTAATCCTCACAAAATCCTGCTGAGGTGGACAATACTATCCCCTTTTACAGAAAAATAAGGTCATGTTGAGAAAGGATGATAACTTATTCCGGGTCACATAACTAGGAGCTTAATCAAGGTCTCTGACTTTTTTTTTTTTTTTTGACAGACAGAGATTACAAGTAGGCAAGAGAGGCAGACAGGGAGAGAGAGGAGGAAGCAGGTTCCCTGAGGAGCAGAGAGCCCGATGCGGGGCTCAATCCCAGGACTCTGGGATCATGACCTGAGCCGAAAGCAGAGGCTTTAGCCCACTGCGCCACCCAGGCGCCCCCAAGGTCTCTGACTTTAAACCCAGTACTTTCATCAGCTCATCACATTGTCTCTTTTTCAACAGATCCCTTTGTTCTGCAATGTTTTTAGAGGTTCAAATTGCATGCACATTTTTGCATCTGTCACTTGGGTATTGGCCTCTTACCTACTAGGCTTTCTTGTGCCAGGGGTCTGAGGTTACCACCTTCCTCTCAGTCCAGAAGTTAACTTTTAAGAATAAGAAATCTCCCTGTGTCTAGTTCCCTCATATGTGCAGATACCTCCTGGAGGAAAGAGTTATTTGTGTATTTATTCAGGATAGACTTCTTAGTGCAACAGGAAGACTGCATGTGTCCCGCAAAATTGACCCCTCTTTTCCCAAGGGCCATTACAACTATATTTTTATATAAATCCAGCATGGAAACGTTTTTACATTTTTAATAATAAGAATTATTATTAATTAAATTAATAAATTAACAATAATTAATGATTAATAATTGTTATTAAGCCAGATTTAAATGCACATACACTTTCATAATCTCATACTTCCTCTCACCTATAAATTTTGCATTTTCATCTTCATATGAGCTTTTGAGGTAAGTGCTAGTATTATTTCCATTTTACCAGTGAGGATACTGATGCTGAAAAAACTTAAGTAAATTGTTCAAGATGACAGTTTGTATATATAAAATATAGTATTCATGTATGTCTGAGTGCAACAAATTATAAACATTAGCAGTGGCACTTAGTTTTTAGTGTTTGTTTTTTTAATAAAATACTATGTCCAACTAAGCCTGCTGACCGTTGACTTGCAAATTTCAGAAAGAAAGACTGGGACTGAATCAAACTGGAATTATTCTGCATGGATGGACTCTGAAAAACAACCTGAGGGTTTTGAAGGGGCAGGGGGTAGGATGTTGGGGGAGCCAGGTGGTGGGTATTATGGAGGGCATGGAGCACTGGGTGGGGTGCAAAAACAATGAATTGTTACACTGAAAAGAAATAAAAAAAAATTAAAAAAAAAGACAGTAGTCTGAAAAGTCTGCTCTGATTAGCCACTCAGCAAACTTCTTTTTCCTATTTTGCCTAATCAAGGAGTCACTGACTTCTTCACAGCTTGGGTAAGAACTACTGTGTTTTAATTGAGCAGTGGAAAGAAACTGCAAAGAAAAAAACACAGCAGAAAGTGTTTTGCTTGCTAACTCATTACTACTTCTCAGAAAGCAGAGTGATGCCTGGGGTGTGGAGAACAGGGCCCTGGGAAGGGACTGTGAAACCTGATGGTAAATTCTCAGGTTGAGCAAAGATTTGAGGAGGTAAATCGGATTCTGCTCAACTGCTCACCTGCTGAATGACCCCCCAAGGTGTGGGGTGTGGAGGGGAGTTAGTTAAGCTCCTGGGATGTCGAAAAGATTAAATAAGTTTGTGCAGGTGATGTATTTGGCGTAGATCCTGGTGCATAGTAATAAGAATACCGTAATTGTCCATTATTATCATAGCGTCAGCTAGAGCAGAGGCTTAACCATATCAGTCCAGACTAGAGTCTATCTTGGTTCATTCATGGGCTTATCCTTTCTTCTTGTTTCTGAAAAGCAGAGGGGGTGGTGAGGGGCATGATGAGGGCACACAGGATCCTCTTGAGATGCTGCCTGCAGCTTTTCAGAGTAGTTGCTCTGCAGACCAGGTGTTCCAGTCACCAAATCTTTTGCAGGTACTTAGCAAATCAGAGCTGACAGCAGGAAGCTGTCAGCCTGACATATGATAAACACACTCTGTAATTTAGCACTTTAACACAAGGAATGTGCTGGCAGGATGAGTTAATTGCCAAGCTATCAACAACTGAGCACCCTGGAAGCCAGCTGAGAAAGGTCTAAGAAACTTGGGGGTAGTGCGAGGTTTCTAAACCTGAAGAGAAAGTTGGGTGGGTATGGCCAGTGAGGGGATTGGCTGGAACTATATCAACTCCCGACAATATGATTATCTACACGCAAATTAAAAAAAAACCCCAAAACCAATAAAAACAAAAAACCTAACCGAAAGAATAGGAATCAGAAAGAGCCCTAGAAATAAGGCAATAAAAGTCATTCATTTTATAGGTAGAAAGTGAGACCAGGGGAGATGCAGGGCTTGAGGGGCCAGGAATGGCCTGAAAGCTAGAGAGTCAGAGACAAAGCTGGCTGATCTTTTGGGTCTGAATTCAGTTTTCATGCAATCATATGGTTGGTTTCTATGCAACTAGATTTTTATGCTGTGGTTTGTTGTTGTTGTTTTTTTTTTTTTTTGCTATTAAAATTTTCTTCTGGAATTGACAATGGGCAGCATAGTGGAGACTCTGGCATATCTTGGCCTGGCCGTTACTAGTTCTGTCATCTCAGGCAAATTATTTAGTCTTTCTTGTGCTTTATTTTCCTCAACTCTAAAATGGGTTAATATTAGTATTCATTCCAAAGGATTATTATGACAATTAAATGAGATAATACATGTTAAAAGTTTGAGTTTGTGAAGGTGTGAGTAAGCTTCATCTAATGCTATTATTATTGGTTCCAGATTATTGGTTTAATTTCTTGGTGATAGGTTTGGCTAGGATTTTTGTAGTGAGTGAGGACATGGCAGAGACACCAGGTTTCTGATAATTTCCACCAAAGTCCTCTCTTGTAATCCTCAAATTCATATTGATGGAATAAATCTATCAAGAGAAAAAAAGCCCTGGACCAGTATTGCAGAATTTGGTTCTGGTCTCAGCTATGGATTAATTATTGGGTCTACAATGGACCATCCAGTTCATTCCTTTGAGTCTTTTTATCTGTAAAGGGGATAAGAATGTCAATCCCATTGTGTTATTGTAAGAATCAAAATCATATAATATATGTAAAGTATTTTGTGTAAAATCTGTATAAATAAAATATAAGCTTTGTATTTTTTAACCCCAGATTTCTAATACTTCCTTTTCTCTCAGATCCCAATTGGTTCTACCACTAAGTCCTACCAATTCTACCTTTAAAACAGATCTCAAATACAACCAGTTATCTACCTCCACAGCTACCACCTTAATCCAAGTCCTTGTCATTTTTCACATGGTCATTTTCAATAGCGTCCTAATCCATCTCCCTGTGTTCAGTTTTTCTCTTCCAACTCCAGTCTCCACAAAGCAAATTGGCACTTCACCTGGCCTCCTACACCAGTCTCCTTTCATGACACACTCCTCACTCAGGCTTGCATGTTTTCAAATACTTGATGAAAACATCTTTCTGTATGAGAAAAAGTCCATCTTCCATCTCTTGCATTTCCCTTACTGCTCACACAAAACACTTCTGGTCACCAAATACATAGGTGCCCCCCCACCCCAATACCACATAGTGCTTCCTGACTCCAGCTAGGTGTCCTACAATTTAACTCAGGGCTGACACTATTTACCTGGAGGTAGCATTAGTTCCCCACAATCTAAGGACTCATTCCCAACAGACCTCCCCCAACCTCCTTCCGATGCTCAGCATGGGCCCAGTTTATCACCTGTCCTTCTGACCAACCAGCCCTAGATTAAAGGTTCCACAATACTCTGAGAAACATTACACTTACTTGATTACTGGTTTGTTATGAAAGTATATACTCAAAGATAGCTAGGTGGAAGAGATGCATAAGGCAAAGTATGAGAAAGGTCATGGACCATCTATGTCTCTCTGAATGCACCACTCTCTGCAGACTTTATGATTCACCAACCTGGAATTTCTCCCAGCCCTCTCCTTTTGAGTCTTTATGGAGGCTTCATTACACAGGCATGATTGATTAACTCAATTGCCTGTCGTCTCCCCTCCCTGGAGGTCAAGGGGTAGGGTTGAAAGTTACAACCTCTAATCATTTGTTGGTTATCCAGCACCCATCCTTAGGTGCCTTCTATAAATCACCTCATTAACACAACAAAAAAACACCTTGACCACTCCCATTACAGGAAATCCAAGGGTTTTGGTAGCTCTGTGCCAGAAACAGAAAGATAAAATGAATGCATATATATTCATGTGCATATACATATGCATATATAAGATATATAGACATATATATCTCACTACAAATCATAATGTCATACTTTCCCACTACATAATATTACATACAATGTTTCTTCCCCTTGAAATGATCTTGTTTCTATTCTTTTCTGGAATGATTTCTTATTTTTGAGGTCTCAATTTAATTGTTGCCTTAGGGAGGATTGACATGACCCTGCAATCTAAATCAACTGCCTTTAAGGGGCATTTGGGTGGCTCAGTGGGTTAAAGCCTCTGCCTATGGTCAGGTAATGATCCTGGGTCCTGGGATCCAGCCAGGCTCTCTGCTCAGCAGGGAGCCTGCTTCCCCGCCCCACCTCTGCCTGCCTCTCTGCCTACTTGTGGTCTCTATCTGTCAAAATAAATAAATAAATAATCTTTATGAAAAAAAAAAAAATCAACCTTTTTTTTTTTACCTTATGCACTTTTTACCTCATTCTTTTCCTTTGTAGCACTTACCTTTTAAATTGTGTGCTGATTTTTTTTTTAATTTTTATTTTTTATAAACATATTTTTATCCCCAGGGGTACATGTCTGTGAGTCGCCAGGTATGCTGATTTTTTTTAATGTAATTCTCCCACTCAATTTTAAGCTCCATAATGTCAAGGACCATATATGTATTACACATGTTTGTATCACTTGAAGCTAGTACAGTAACTGGTATTAAGTTAAGGACTCACTGTGATTTTCAAGTTGGAGAGCTGGTGAAGGGATGAGAGGAAGGTTGTTGAGAAATTTCCCACCTCAAATTCATCCCCGAAATTCTATTTCCAAGTAGGATAAAGTAAGTACTAAGAAGCTCTTGCTTCTACCTAGCAATCACATATAACAGAATCAAAATGTAGAAATATTGGAAAAAATAGATTGGAAAAGGTATGGTAGCATAGATAGATAATTAACATTCCTGAGAGGGAACAGACCCTTCTAGGTGGGCTTTTTCTAGAGACATTTGCCAAATCTGAGAGTAGGGTGTCATTCTGGCTTGCTATTGCCAACAGGACACTTCTAGGAGAAAGAGAAACCCTTGGAGTTTCAGAAGGTTATGGTTGCTGCTGTGGCAGTGTGAAACCTAGAACACTTCTCTAATTCCATGCTTGGTATTGACACCAGTATAGTTCTGTACCCACACACACCCCTCCCCCTCCAGCTTTATTGAGGAATAGTAAACAAATAAAAAAAATTTTTTTTGAGATTTCATTTATTTATTTGAAAGAGAGAGTGTTAGTGCATGAGCAGGGGGAGGGGGAGACAGAGAGGGAGATCGTCTCAAGCAGACTCTCCCCAGCACACCAAGCCCAACACAGGCTCCATCCCACAATCCTGAGATCAAGACCTGAGCTGAAATTAAGAGTTGGATGCTTAACCAACTAAGCCACCCAGGTGCCTGTGAACAAATAAAAATTTTATATATTTAAAGGGTGCAAAGTAATGTTTTGATATACGTTTATGCTATGAAATGACTACCACAATCAGGCTAATTAACATACTCATCACCTCACAAAGTTAGTTTCTTTCTTTCTTCCCTTTTTTTTTTTTTTTTGGTGGTGAGAATAGTTGAGATCTACTTTTCTAGAAAATTTCAAGAATTATTTCTAGAAAATTTCAATACAGTATTATTAGCTATACTCACCACACTTTACTTGAATTTCTAGGTTTTATTCACATTATGACCAAAAGTTTGTACCATTTGACCAACTTCTTTCCAACTCTCCTTCTGCCCCCACTCACTGGTAACCACTATTCTAATCTCTGTTACTATTACTTTGACATTTGTAGATTCCACATACAGAAGAAATCATTCAGTGTTTATCTTTCTGTGTCTGGCTTATTTCACTAAGCATAATGTTCTCTGGGTTAATCCAAGTTGTTACAAATAGAAGGATTTCCTCCTTTTTTAAAAGGCTGGATAATATTCCAGTATGTGTATGTATTTTATATTTTCTCTATTCATTCATAAACCATGGACACTTAGGGTGTTTTCAGATCTTGGCTATTATGAATAATGATTTGATGAACATAGGAATGCAGATATCTCTTCAATATACTGATTTCATTTTTCCAGGATATATACCCAAAAGTGGGATTGCTGGATTATATGATACTTTGATTTCTTTTTTAAAGATTTATTTATCGGGCACCTAGGTGGCTCAGTCATTAAGCATTTGCCTTTGGCTTAGGTCATGATCCCAGGGTCCTGGGATTGGGCCCCACATCGGGCTTCCTGCTCAGCGGGAAGCCTGCTTCTCCCACTCGCACTCTCCCTGCTTGTGTTCCCTCTCTCGCTGTCTATCTGTGAAATAAATAAAAATCTTTAAAGATTTATTTATTTATTTTAGAAAGAGGGAGAGAGACCGTACAAGTGGGGGGAGGGGTAGAGGAAGAGAGAGAGACAATCTCAAGCAGACTCCTTACTGAGCAAGGCGCCTGACATGGGATTCAGTCTCACAAACCTGAGGTCATGATCTGAGCCAAAAGCAAGAGTTGGAAGCTTTAACAAACTGAGCCACCCAGGCACCCTGATACTTTGATTTTTAATTCTTTGAGGACACTTCATACTGTTTTCCATTCTGAGTGTGCCAATTTACATTTCCACCAACTATAAACATGGTTCCATTTTCTCCACATCCTCAACATTTGTTATCTCTTTTTGAGGATAGCCATTCTCGCAAGTGTAAGCTTATATTTGTTTCACTGTGGCTTCGATTTGTATTTTCCTGATGATTAGCAATACTGGGCATCTTTTTCATGTACCTTTTGGCCATTTATATGCCTTCTTTGGAAAAATTTCTATTTTCTGCCTATTTTTAAATTGGACTTCATATTTATTTTATTTTTTTGGTATAGAGTTTTATGAATACTTTATATATTTTAGACATTAACCTCTTTTCAGATATATGATTTGAAAATAGTTTTTCCCACTCCATAGATTGCCTTTTTATTTTGTTGATGATTTCTTTTACTGTGCAGAGCTTTTTAGTTTGATGCAGTCGGACTTATTAATATTTACTTTTGTTGATTATACTTTTGGTGTCAGATCCAGAAAATCATTACCAAGATCAGTGTCGAGGAGCCTTTTCACTATGTTTTCTTCTAGGAGGTTTCTGAGTTCAGATTTTATGTTTCGCTGTAGAGCACTTTGGGTTAATTTCTGGGAGTGGTATAAGATGGGGGTCCAGATTTTTTTGCATGTGGGTATTCAGTTGTCCCGGTTCCATTTAAGAGATTATTCTTTCCTCGTTGTGTATTATAAGTGCCCTTGGAAAAGATTAATTGACCATATATGCATGGCTTATTTGGGGGCTCCATTCTGTTCCATTGGTCAGTGTGTATATTTTCATACCAATACCATACTGTTTTGTTTTGTTTTGTTTTAGAAAGAGAGAGAGCACAAGCGGTGGGAGGGGAGGGCCAGAGAGAGAGGGAGGGAGAGAATCTTAAGCAGTCTCCACACTTAGTGTAGGTTCCATCATGGGGTTCAATCTCATGACTCTGATATCATTACCTGATACAAAATCAAAAGTTAAGGGGCACCTGGGTGGTTCAGTTGTTAAGTGTCTGCCTTTGGCTCAGGTCATGATCCCAGGATCCAGGGATCAAGCCCAGCATCAGGATCCCTGCTCAACGGGAAGCCTGCTTCTTCCTCTCCAACTCCCCCTACTTGTATCCCCTCTCTTACTGTGTCTCTCTCTGTCAAATAAATAAATAAAATCTTAAAAAACAAAACAAAACCAAAATCACGAGTTAGAAGCCTTCCTTGCTGAGCCACCCAAGTACCTCAGTACCATTGTGTTTTGATTACTATAGTTTCATCATATGCTTTGAAATTAGGAAGTGTGATGCTGCCAGCTTTGTTCTTGCTAAATATTGCTTTACCTACTCAAGGTTTGTTTGTAGTTCCATACAACTTTCAGGATTGTCTGTTCTATTGCTGTGAAAAATACCATAGGAATTTTTATAGGAATTGCAGTGAATCTGTAGATTGCTTTTGGGTAGTATGCACATTTTAACAGTATTAAATATTTTAATCCATAAACATAGGATATATTTCCATTTATGTCTTCAGTTTCATTCATAATATTTTACAATTTTCAGTATATGGATATTTCACCTTTTTGGTTAAATTTATTTATGTTTTATTCTATTTGATATTACTATAAATGGGATTGTTTTCTTAATTCATTTTTTGATAACTCACTGTTGGTGTGTAGAAATACCACTGATTTTTATATGTTAATTTTGTATACCACAACTGTGCTGAATTTGTATATTAGTTCTGTCAGTTTTTTGATGGAGTCTTTAGGTATTTCTATATATAAAATTATATCACCTACAATTTTATTTCTTCCTTTCCTCTGGATGCCTTTTATTTCTTTTTCTTGCCTTTTTGCTCTGGCTCTGGTGAGGACTTCCAGATCTATGTTGAATATGAGTGATAAGAGTGGGCACACTTATCTCTTTCCTGAACTTAGAGGAAAAGCTTTCAATCATTCACCATTGAGTATAATGTTATCTGTAGGCTTATCATATATGGTCTGTATTATGTTGAGGTAAATGTCTTCTATATCCAATTTTTCAAAGAGTTTTAAATCATGTTGAATTTTGTCAAATTTTTTTTAATCTATAGAGATAATCATGTGATTTTTATTTTTCTATTAATATGGCATATCCTATTTATTGATTTGTGTATATTGAATCATGCTTCCTTCCCAGGGATGAGTCCCTCTTGATCATGTTTTAAGATCCTTTTAATGTGCTGTTGAATTCAGTTTGCTATTATTTTGTTAAGGATTTTTGCATCCAGGATCATCAGAAATATGAGGTGCAATTTTCTTTTTTTCTTTCTATAGTGTCCTTGCCTCACTTAAGGTAATGTGGTCTCCTAAAATGAGTTTGGAAGAATACCTTTCTCTTTGATTTTTTGGAAGAATTTGAAAAGGATTGGTGTTAATTCTATTTTAAATGTTTGTTAGAATTCACCAGTGAAATCATCTGGTCCTGGGATTTTCCTTTCTAGCACTTTTTTTCTTTCCAACTTAAAAAAAAAAAATTACTGATTCAGGGGCACCTGGGTGGCTCAGTTGGTTTAAGCCTCTGCCTTTGGCTCAGGTCATGATCTCTCAGGGTCCTAGGATGGAGCCCTGCATCAGGCTCTCTGCTCAGCAGGGAGCCTGCTTCCCTTCCTCTCTCTCTGCCTGCCTCTCTGCCTACTTTTGATCTCTGTCAAATAAATAATTAAAAAATCTTAAAAAAAAATCACTGATTCAATCATACTACTTGTTATTGGTCTGTTTAGGTCTTCTTTTCCTTTGTGATTCAGACTTGGTAGGTTATTTGTTTCCAGATATTTATCCATTTTATCTAGATTAACCAATTTATTGGTCTGTAATTGTTCATAGCAACCTCATGATTTTTAGTATTCCTACAGTATTAGTGGTAATGTCTCCTCTTCCATTTCTGATTTTATTTGAATTTTCCTTTGTATTTTTCTTGGTTAGTCTACCTAAAGATTTGTCAATTTTGTTTGTATTTTAAAAATCCAGCTTAGTTTGATCTTCTATATTGTTTTCCTGGTATCTATTTTCTTTATTTAAAGTCTTAACTTTGTTATTTCCTTCCTTCTGCTAACTTTGAGGTTAGTTTGTTCTTTTTTTAGTTCTTTAAGGTCTTCATTTGAGATAGGTTGTTTATTTGAGATATTTCTTTTTTCTTCAAATAAGTAGTTACCACCATAAACTTTCCTCTTAGAAATGCTTTGCTGCATCCCATAAGAGCTTCAGGAAAACAAAGTCTTATTGCATCTCTTATACTGTGTTTTCATTTTCATTTGTCTCAAGATACTTTTAAATTTTCTATTTCTTTTTTGACTGAGTATTTAGGAGTGTGATGTTTGATTTCCATCAATTTGTGACTTTTCCAGTTTTTCTTCTAATACTGGTTTCTAGTTTTATATTATTGTGGTTGGAAAAGATACTTGATACAATTTTAATCTTCTTCAATTTGTTAATACTTGTTTTGTTACCTAACAAATGACCTATTCCTTAGAATGCTCCACATGCACTTAGAAAGAATGTATTCTGCCACTTAGATGGACTCTTCTGTGTGTCTGTTAGGTTCTTTTGGTCTAAAATTTAGTTCAAATCCAATAATTCCTTATTAATTTTGTCTACATAATTTATCCATTGTTGAAAGTGGTATATTAAAGTTCTCTACTATCACTGTATTTTGTTTATTTCTCCCTTTAGATTTGTTAATATTGGCTTGCTATATTTAGGTACTCTAATATTGGGTGCATACATACTTACAATCTTTTTATCCTCTTGATGATTTTTCATCTCTTCACTCATCTTATACGTTTTGTTAATTCTGAAATGAGTCTTGTATAGGCAACATGTAGTGGAGTCTTGCTTTTCATCCATTTAACCATTGTATGTTTTTTGATTGGAGAATTTAATTCATTTACATTTAAAGGAATTGCTAATAGGTAAGGCCTTATTGACATTTTGTTAATTGTTTCTGCCATTTTGTAGTTCTTTTATTCATTCTCTCTCTCTATAATGTCTTCTTGTGTGCTGTAACTGTCCCTCAGAACAATGTACTGACCAAACATGCTTGAACATGTACCAGCAACAGGCGTCTGGAGGAGAGGATGATATACATCCTTGAAGCCCAGCAGCTGAGAAGGCCTGGCCAGCTCAGGGTGGAATACCACCTGCTTCTTTTTTCTGTTATCTCACCTTCTCCAGAGATCACCTGTAGTTAATTAGGTGATTCCTTTAAATGTGTCTACTCAACCACAAATCCTATACTACTTGATCAGACATATCTTATTTATCTATAATCTCCTTCAACTCCTTTGTTGACTATTATTTGTATCTAATAAATCCAGACTGAGGAGTTGTTCTGAGCAGCAGTCTTCTCAACTGCCAACCCCTGCTCCCATTCTCTTGAAGCTGACTTGTTTGTGCCTTATTCTCCTGTGTGGCCATTGGAAAGTGGCAGTGTGCTTTGATGACTTTCTATACTGGTATGCTTTAATTTCTCTTTGTTTTGCTTTTGTATATTCAACAGGATATTTGTAGTAGAAATAAAATACATAAAAATAATAGCTCAGAGGTTGGAAAGGGCTTAAAAAAAAATAAACTGTGGTAAGGTTCCTACAATACTTGAGAAGTACCAATGATTTAAGGTAGAATATTTAAGTTCAGGATACCTATTGTAATCTCCAGGGTGACCACTAAAATAGTAAGGCAAAACAGTTTATCCAAGAAGTTGATGGAAGAAATAAAATCATGTGAAATGTTAAAATAATATGGAATAATAAAAACACTTCATAAAAAAAGAATGTAGAACAGAAGGAATAAATAAATAAGAAACATAGAACAGAAAAAAATGAATAAAAGAAAACAAATACCAAGATAGTGGGCTTAAATCAAATTATACCAATAATTATATTATATGTGATTGGATTTAGCAGTCCAAGTAAAAGACAAAGGTTGTTGACTTACTAAGACAAACAAACAACAAAAAACAAACCAACAAGTATATCTGTTTACAAGAGCCACATTGTAAAAATAAGGTCCTTGAATGCTTGGCATTAAATATGTGAGAAGATATACCTCTTTTAGTAAGTGATAAAAAAAAAGCAGACAAAAAAAGCAGAATATAGAATTAATGTTTACAAAAACATAACACTCAGCAAGTACAGAATACAAGTTATTTTTTAGTGCATATGGACCACTTACTAAAATAGATTTGTCTAAGCCAAAAACAATACATTTCAAAATTCAAAATTGAAATTGTAGAGTATATGTTCTCTTACCACAGTAGAATTATAGAAGTCAACAACAGAAATATAATTAGATAATTCCCAAATGTCCAGATATTAAGTAGCATACTACTTAATAGCCTATTGGTCAAAGAAGCCACAATGAAAATTAGAAAATATTTTGAAATTGAGTAAAATAGAAAAAAATGACATAAATTCATTTAAAATTACTTTATGGCCAGGGCCCTTGAAGTTGAAGATTTTAGAAGTAAAATAAAATTGAAAAATCTTCTGGTCAGATGGTATATTTATTTGTCAGAGCTGCCATAAAAAAGTACCAAAGACTGGGTGGCTTAAACAACAGAAACTTATTTTCTCACAGTTCTGGAGGCTAGAAGTCCAAGATCAAGGTTTCAGCAATTTTGGTTCTTTTGAGGCCTCTCTCTTTGGCTTGCAGATGGCCACTTTTTTGCTGTGGCTCCACATGGTCTCTCCTCTGTGCATACACACACCCCTGATGTCTCTTCTAATAGGGACATCTCATATTGGATGAGGGCCCAATCATACAACCTTAGTTAACCCTAATCGCCGCCTCTTTAAAGTCCCGGTCTCTAAATATAGGCACACTGGAGGTTAATACTTAAATATATGTCCTTTGACAGGGGACATAATTTAGTCCACAAAAGATGAAAATAGCTTGGCCAGGCTTCTCTGCATCATTAAGGCTGGAAAAAGAGAAGAGGCAGAGATGAAGATAAAAGGGAAACACTTGGGGCACCTGGGTGCTCAGTGGGTTAAATCCTCTGCCTTCGGCTCAGGTCATGATCCCAGGGTCCTGGGATCGAGTCCCACATTGGGCTCTCTGCTTAGCGGGGAGCCTGCTTCCTCCTCTCTCTCTCTGCCTGCCTTTCTGCCTACTTGTGATCTCTGTCTGTCAAATAAATAAAATCTTTAAAAAGAAAATAAAAGGGAAACACTTCTTAGAAAAACAGGTTCAGGAAAGGAAAACCTTAATAAATGAGCTATTGTCTGCAGTCAAAAGGCTACAAAGAGTGACAATTATAATATCACTAGCCATTAACATTTGTTACCTGCTTATTGTTAGAATTTTCTTGATGATTAAATAAAATGATCTATAACACTCCAACAAAATTCAGAGCATATACCAAGCATTCAAGAAATGCCACACATTTGTTATTATCTCTGAGCTTTGTTCTTGCCGGTGGAAGAAAGGGGCATGCAGTGTTTCAGGAGCTGAATTGTGTTTAAAATGTAGCTATTAAAATGTATGGGGCAGTGTTATCAAGTTTTTTTCAAAAAGCATAATGGTAAATGGAGGTTAGAAGAAGTCCGCTGATGTATAATAGAAAGTATTGGTTGTCATGGTGAATCAAACCTTGAAGTACGCAGAACATGTTTCATTTTATTTTAATTCTTATCCAAATGTCTATAAAAGTATTCTCTCATTTGGAAAAGAATACAAGTAAGCAACGAAAAATTGATTTCTCACTAAGTGGATATTTGGTAAATATGATGCAAATATGTATAAGCAGGAGAGCAAAAATGGTTTTGTTTTATTTTAGTTGAGAGTAAAAGGAGACAGGATAGAATTATACCGTGGACAAGTTTCTGAATTTTGTCCTCCACAGTCTCCACCACCCTTTCCATTTCAAGGGAAAGCCTGTGATACAGTTAGCAACAAGCACCCTTTATTGAACACTTACTGTATGCCCCCGTAATGAAGTGCCGCAGCTTTGCTGAGTGCAGACCTGGAGTTTACAGACCTGTTACTTTGTCCTCTGCAGGAGGAGGCCGGGTTGGGTACCCCGCCTTTAAGCCTCCCATCCATTCCTCTTTCCCTGCCCTCTAGTGCTAGTCCCATTATTCAAACCCCTAGATCCAATCTCATGACTTCAGTAAAAACATCCTAAGTAATGTCCCTATTTCTGGTCAGTCCCCAATCAAAGTTATCCTCCATATACACTGCTGCCATACTTTGGTTTTCTAAACACAGCCTGGAATTTGTTACTTCTTTGCTAAAACTGCAGCAACAACAAAATCATTCCTCTGGATCATATTCAGAATGAACTCTCAATGCACCCTAAGCTGCCTTTCCTACCTTCCCTTCCAATTTACTCTCACAGTTACTGGTGTCCAGCCATCGGAGATCACTACCTTCCATTACATAAGTATGTCCTATAATTCCTCACATCCATGCCTTGGCTCATGCTGCTCTTTGGACTATCTTCCCATATGATCTATCCCCATCTATCAAAATTCCTCTATATACTTTGAGGCCAATATCAGTGCAGCTCCTCTTTCCAGAAATCTGGAAATCTTTCCAGAGATGCAGAGTCCCATTTCTCCCAGAGCACTCTTTGTCTTTACTGTCACATTTGACAAGGCTACCTTATTGGTTTCCCAGCAGATAAGCACTTTAAAGACACTGACCATAGACTATTTCTATTTCCACTGCTTTATAGTAGCTGCTCCTCAAAAAGTATTTGCTTTGGTTGAAGAGATAATTCTGTGATACGTGTACTTCACAGTCATACTATTTACTAAAAATGGCTACTATAGAATTTGGGCAGAAAGGAAGGGAAGTATCTTAGTTTTAAAATCTTATTTGGTCAAAGTCTGTATAACTTTAGAGTCAGAATTCCTTTCTCCTATTGAAAGAATATTGGAATGATTTACTTGGAAAGTTTGTGTTGTGAAAATCAAAGTGAAGATTACAGAGGTTTTTTTTTTTCCTCTAATAAAAAACTACCTCACAAATCATAGCTGAAACAAACAAAAAATGGGACAAGGGCAGGCAAGTGTGGGAAACAGAGAAGGTTAGAATTCCCATTTATTTTATACACAGGGGAACTAAGGCAAGAGATATTTTTAGGGCATACTCTTTATGATATTGTAATAGTGGATGCATGACAGTATGAATTTGGTTAAGTATCCAAAAATTTAGAGCACAAAAAGTGAACCTTAGTATATATAAATTATACACAGTTTAGAAGATTGAGGGGATCTCAGAATGGAATACAGAGTAAGACAAAATACTTTCACTATTACAAATATATGAAATAATTTTACTTAAGGGTAAGGGGGCAAAAAGTCCTGGCCTAACTAACTTTGGACATGAGTAGAATCTGTTAAGACCAAAGGCAAAAGAAACAGCGCATAGGCACTGTATTCTAGATGATAAGGTTTTTTCCCATGGGAACACAGTTAACAGTTCTGACAACACTTTACATGTATACTGAGACTGAACAGAATAACTGAACGGTGGGTGGTGGGAGCCAGGTTTCTTACTATTGGAGTAAGAAGTTAGAGATGAGCAAGGTAGAAAGGTAGAAAGGCTAAAATAATCCATGTGGTAATGGATTATAGTTGGAAACAGTATGAACTCATAGTTAGATTTAATATAGGTACTAATGGTGTCATAGAGAAATATTTATAGATATGTGAATACATATATAATATATATATACTATGCACACTTATATTTCCTTATTCAGTCAGCTGAGAGGTCCTACATGCAAGCAACCCCCATGGAAACCAGAATAACTAATGCTAAAAAGAAATGGAACTCCATGGAGAAATGGCTGATTTTAGAATTGTGGTAGGAGAAGTACAAGATGGGCCTAGAGCATCTTGTGCCAGAAAGTAGTGCAAAAATCAAAACAAAACAAAAAACAACAAAAAATCCACAATGATTATGTTAAAGGGACACAGGAACCAGCTGAAAGGACCCTTAATAGCCAAAGCCAGAATAGTTTTGTTACAGGATTTCTTCTCCGTCGGTGCCCATGGTTTTTTGTCAAGCTTCTTCGAAGAATGAAGAGGTGCACCAGACAGAGTGGTGGGCAGCAAAGCAAGGTTTATTGATTGATAGCAAAGCGATCGTACAAAGCTCCTGAAGAGGGAGGGGACCCAATAGGGTTGCCGCAGGGATTTTTAAGTCTAGGGGTTTTCTTGGGTGTGTTGACAGGCCCTTTTAACCTGGTCAACCTTCCCTGCACCTCATCCAGTCAGTTTTTTGTCACATGGAAAAGGGTGGAGGGCTCCTTCCAAGGTGGGGTAAAATCCTTTTAAAGGTGGTTTCCTCTTAGGGTGGGGGGCACCTTGCCCCTGCCTGCCTGTCTTCCAAATATCTTTCATCAGTTCCAACAAAAAATAAATAAATTAGCATTTGATTATAATTCAAAGTATAAAGTAAATATCCATGAGTTCATACTGATATAAGCAAGTAAACAATGATATAAATGATAAATAAAAAGTGCTTAAATAAATAACTGAAGGTAAAGAGACAAATCTCTTGGCCAGAAGGATTTCAATGAACTTATTTACATACTCTACCCTCAACATTATCAATATTGGTTCATCAGTTGTAACAAATATAGTAATTAATGTAAGATGTTTGTAATAGGGGCAACTGGATGTGCGGCATATGGACCCTCTTTGTACTATTTTAGGAATTTTCTGTAAATCTAAAACTACTGTAAAATTAAAAGTTTATTTAAAATAGGATGGAAAAATATTCCTAACTGAAGTGAAAATCTGGTTTTATACTGCTCTTGCTTCAGAGACATCTGTTAGCGTATTTGGACTTGCTCATGTTCAGATATGCACTTGGTGCCAAGAAAATGCTTCCAAAATAATGGCCCCTGAAAAAAAAGTCAGCTTTAGTAAAACAGTTTCGTGGTTCACAGTTTAATGGGCTGGAGAGTTGGTAACTAGAATCTCTCTCCTATTTAACTTGTCCAATTACAGCAAAAACAGCTCACCAACTTAGGAACGGTTTTGTAAGAAAAGAAAAAATGAGGATTGCGTAACTTAGTACCTGTCTCGACTGTATTGGCTTTAAGGCTTTAAGTTTTTCACTGAGGAGAGAGGAAAAACACTTTGGAATAGTTAGCTGCTTATATATTGTTGTACATCGTATATCACCTTTACCCTATGTTTCACTATATTACCAGGGTTTGTATTTATTGGAAAGGGGACACACCAACTGTGTTTAGAGATCTGATTTAGAGTCTTTTTCATATGATGTGTATTGTAAAATACAGTCCCCATTAATCCTTTGGCTTACGGGTTTGTGTGTATATTTAAAATACATCTTTTCTGTTTCTGTAATTTAATCTTGAAATGACTGTTTCCAATAAGTATAATGTTTAAATGCATCTAATACTTCATTAAGTTACTGAAAGCATGAGACTTGGAGCTTTAATATAATAGGTAAACATTTAATACAGGATTATTGGGGTTCTTGTCTTTGTAATTAATGCCTTGAATGAATCAGTAATTATAATTTCTCAGCAAATTAGTGTATTAACATGTGCATTTAAACAGAAAAATTTATGCTTTAAAATAACTAAATATTTATTTAGCATATCAAGATTATTGAATAATTTAAAATTGGTGTTTTCTCCTGTTAATTTAGACAGGAATTTCATACACTTGGTTAAAGTGTTCTATTTTATTTTAAATAGAGGGGAGTGAGGTGAGGGGAAAAAAGATACAAAAATTATAAAATAAAAACTTATATTTTTGTCCAGTTTTGGAATTTTATCTTTTTTTGAATTACCATTCTCAATTCTGGATATCAAAATCTTATTCATCTTTAAAGTCCAGTCTGTTGGGGCTCCTGGGTGACTCAATCCATTAAGTGTCTGCATTTGGCTCAGGTCATGATCCCAGGGTCGTGGGATTGAGCCCCCAGGGTTCTAGGATCCAACTGAGCATCTGGTTCCCTGCTTATCAGAGTCTACTTCTCCTTCTGCCCTTCCCTCCTGCTTGTGCGTGCTCTCTCTCTCTCTCTTTCAAATAAATAAATCAAATAATTTTTAAAAGCCCACTAACTATATTTTCTCAAAGGTCTTATATTTATCCGGATAGACATGTAATGTCTCCCTCTTCAGAAATTCTGTTAACCTCTTAGATAAACTGCTTATAAACATGTGAAGACTTATATCCAGCTAACCTCAAGGGAAGAGACTCCAGATAAAACTAAGTCAAATATTTTTGTCTTATGGCCAAATACAGAAAATAATGTAAAATTATGGAAAGGAATGTCCAGTTAATGATTATTATCTGAGTCACAAGTCTGACTGCATGATATCATTGTATCTTTAAAGTTCTGGTTTGAGACTGTTAGATAGTATATACAAAGGGAATGGGTAGCTTTCATTTTCCTTAGGGAGTTATTAATTAGATCATTGTTCAGGAATTTTATCAGGAGTTCTCGTTACTTTGTAAGAGGGGTTGTAGATTTTGTCATGCAAAAAAAACTTTCTAAGATGGGGTTTAGGAAAATTTCCTTTCTCTGCACTGGATGACTCATCCCAAACCAGACTGTATAAAACAGGAAGCAGAGAAATAAACATGGAAGCTTTCTTACCCTGTAAGTTTTATTAGAAGAATATTTAAAGGGAACAAAATTTCTTTTTCTCTTTTAAAGGGATTTACCATAGATATGGACAGGTAAATCAACAAAATGTGCTTTGTTTTTTTTTTTTAATTGACCATTATTCTTTTCACCCTTGGGTTCCATGCAAGCCCAAGGAACAGAATACTTACTGCACGTTTAACTAGAGAATTTTATTTTTGTGTGCTTTCAGAAACATTGTGTTGTTTGTGCTACACTAAATCAAAGTGAGAGAATGAAGGAGATCAAAGTTCTAGTCATAAAATAGCATTCCAGTATCACAACTAGCTGCAAGAGATGACCAAAGACTGCTATTTTCACAAACTTTCTTTGCCATCTTAGAAATTTGCGTTGCTTTTTGCCCTCCAGTACTAATTACAAATACAAAAAAGCACAAGCTTTCACAAATCAATTCAACTTCCTGGATATACTTTCAAATGTTTTATTCACAAACAAGGGACTATATTTAATTTCAGTTCCTATGTAACAAAAGAACCCTCAGATTTCTGGGTGTTGATGTTTTCATTTTCTTCTCTCTTTGTCTGAAATGAAGACAATTTCACTTGCAACAAGGAACACAAATTGTTCATTAAGAGAATATCTGAAGCATATGCTTACCGCCAGTGAAATTATGCAAGACAATGAGAGGAATTCAGAATAATCTTGAGTCACTAATGCTTTTGATGAAAACAATATTGATATTGAAGATACCACAATGAACTTAATAGAGAAAAAGATGATAGCAATCTCAACTACAATTATAACTCCCTGCACTCCACTCTGAGTAATTGGTATACTGAGCAGCAAAAGTCAGAAAGGATACTGAAGATTTAAGAGCAAAAAATGATGTTTGTATAAATCATAACTATACCCAGAATTTGAGAATATGTATATATATATATATATAATTTAAGGATTATAGGAACAGCTTTACGTAAGCAAATTTGGAATGGACAAATTCCTAGAAAAAGCTTACTTAGTCAAACCGACTAAAGAAAGAGGATATTTGCTTAGTTCTATAACCAACAAATAAATATGTAGTGAAAAATTTTCCCTCAAAAAAAAAAAAAAGACAAAAAACCTCCCGTGATCTTCTAGGCAAGTTCTAAAGTTCTAATAATTATCCAAGGAATAGTTGATCCCAATCCCATGCAACTAACTCCAATTAATAGAAAAGAAGGACCTCAACTACAGGTCTATTTATTTAAAGCTGATATAACCTTATTCTAAAAGCTGATGAAGAAGTAAGAGAAAGGAAACTTACAGTCCAGTTTCACCCTTGAACACTGCTGCAAAAATCCTAAACTAGGGGTGCTTGAATTGCTCAGTTGGTTAAGCGACTGCCTTCGGCTCAGGTCATGATCTCCAGGTCCTGGGATCGAGCCCCACATCGGGCTCCCTGATCAGCAGGGAGTCTGCTTCTCTTTCTGCCTCTGCCCATTCCCTGCTCATTCTCTCTCTCACTATCTCCCTCTCTCAAATAAATAAAATCTTTAAAAAGAAAAATTCCTAAACTAAATAGTAGTAATGGAATCCATCAGAGCACAAGAAAAGATAATACAATGTTAAAAAGTTAGGTTCACCACACCTCTATAGTCAACTAATGCTCAACAAAGCAGGAAAGAATATCCAGTGGGAAAAAAGACAGTCTCTTCAACAAATAATGTTGGGAAAACTGGGCCACTTTTCTTACATCATACACAAAAGTACATTCAAAATGGATGAAAGGAATCCATCAAAATTCTAGAGGAGAACATAGGTGGCAGTTTCTTTGACCTCAGCTGTAGCAACTTCTTATTAGACACATCACCAGAAGCAAGGGAAACAAAAGCAAAAATGAACTATTGGGACTTTATCAAGAGATTAAAACCTTCTGTGCTATGCAGGAAACAATCAATAAAACTAAATAAAACTAAAATTCAGCTGATGGAATAGGAGAAGATATTGCAAATGACATATCTGATAAAGGGTTAGTATCCAAAATCTACAAGGAACTTATTAAACTCAACACCCATAAACCAAATAATCCAGTTAAGAAAAGGGCAGAAGACATGAATAGACATTTTTCCAAAAAAGACACCTGGATGCTCAACAGCATTCATCATCAGGGAAATACAAATCAAAACCACAATGAGATATCACCTTGCACCTGTCAGAATGGCTAAAATTAACAACACAGGAAACATTGGGTGTTGGTGAGGATGTGGAGAAAGGGGAGCCCTCTTACACTGTTGGTGAGAATGCAAATTGGAGGAGGCACTCTGGAGCACAGTATAGAGGTTCCTTAAAAAGTTAAAAATAGAACTACCTTATGAGTCAGTAATTGTATTACTAAATATTTTTCTACAGATTACAAAAATACAGATTTGAAGGGGTACAGGCCCCCCCAATATTATCAACAATAGTCATTATCAACAATAGTCAAACTATGGAAAGACCCCAAATGTCCATTGACTGATGAATGGATAAAGAAAGTGTGATACACATCCATACACACACGTGCACACATACACAAATGTATGCATGCACTGGAATATTACTCAGCCATCAAAAAGAACGAAATCTTGCCATTTGCAATGATGTGGACACAACATGGATGGAGCTAGAGTGTATTATGCTATGTGAAATAAGTCAGTCAGAGAAAGGCAAATACCATATGATTTCACTCATATGGGGGAATTTAAGAAACAAAAATGAACATATGGGAAGGAAAAAATAAGAGAGAGAAGCAGGCCTTAAGAGAATCAACTATAGAGAATAAACTGAAGGTTGATGGAGGGAGATGGGGAGAGCATGGGCTAAAAAGATGATGGGTATTAAGGAAGGCAAATTGTGATGAGCACTGGGTATTATATTAAGTGAGGAATCACTAAATTCTACACCTGAAACCAATTTTACCATATATGTTAACCAACTAGAATTTAAATAAAAAAATTGAAAAAAAGTTAGGTCAACCAAAGATGCAAAATTGATTTAATAACTTTAAAATCAAATTTCTATAAGCACATCAAATATTAAGGAGAAAAAATTATCATCTTATGAAGAAAATATGTTTAATAAAATTCAACTTCTATAGATAAGAAAAAAATGTAGCAACTAAAAGAGAACTTTTTAACCAGATAAGTTTATCTACACAAATATCTGTAACAAGAACTATTTATGATGAGATACTTAAAACAATATTTTAAGATTAAGAAAAATACAAAGATACTGCAAAAATTTCTGTTCAACATTGTATGGTAGCTCAAGCTCTAGAAGTAAGGCAGGGAAAAAAAGATACAAATATTGGGGAAAAAATAAAAAATTCTATCATTACATGCAGATGATAAAATTATCTACATAGAAAACCCAAAAGAATGTACAGACATATTATTAGAACTTATAAAAGCACTTAGTAGTTGCTGGATTAAAAAAAATTAATGAACAAATTCCAAATAAATTTCTTTATATCTCCAACAAACAGGAAATATAATTTAAAAATGTGTCACTTACTTGGATATTACCTGGAGATAATACACTTAAATTATAAATCTAAAAAGATATAAAGTCCATAATGCAGAAAAAAAGTAAAAACTTCATTCAAAGACATTAAAAAAGACAAAAGTAAATGGAGAACTATACCATGTCCATGAATTAGAAGCCAGATATCACAAAGACATTAATGCTTCTCAAATTGACCTAATCCAATGTAATTTAATAAAGATCCCAATAGCATGTTTTGTGGAACTGGATAAGTTGATTATGCTTTATATGTAAGAACAAAGGATCCAAATATAGAGAAGGTATTTCTGAAGATGAGTAAGATAGGACAACTATGCTATCTGAAATGAAGACTTATAATCAAACTCTGTCTTAACACTATTATAGTGGAACATGAGAAATGGATCAATCAAACATAATAAAAACCCAGACATAAGACTGCATATAAGGAAACTTGATTTTGACAAACATGGAGTAACACTTCATGGGGGAAAGAATAGGGTATTTAAAAAAAAATGGTGGAACAATTTGTTATCCATAAGGAAACAATTAAACTCTCAAACCACATCTTACAAAAATTCAATTCTAAAGGCAAACGTTAATGTTTATAGGAGAAAATACAGAAGAATATCTTATAATATAAGGCTAAGGAAGGATCTTAAAAACACAAAAATGCAATTGTAAAAGATTGACAAATTTAACTTCATTAACAATAAAATGTGTATTCAGCAAAAATATGATAAGGATATGGAAATACAAATTACCTGTTGCAAGGAGAGAGTTAGTAAAGTAGTTTTTTTTTTCTGAATATGTTATGAAATTCTACAAATTAACAAGAAAAGGCAAATAATGTAATTAAAATTGGTAAAGGACTTAAGAGACACTTTAGAGAAGGAATAAAAATGACTAATAAGGGGAGCCTGGCTGGCTCAGTGGGTTAAGCCTCTGCCTTTGGCTCAGGTTATGGTCTCAGGATTCTGGGATCGAGCCCCGCATCGGGCTCTCTGCTTCGCGGGGAGCCTGCTTCCCTCTCTCTCTCTGCCTGCCTCTCTTCCTACTTGTGATCTCTGTCTCTGTCAAATAAATAAATAAAATCTTAAGAAAAATGACTAATAAGTATATGAAAATATGTTCAACATCATTAGTGGTCTTCAAAATACAAATGCAAATGACAATGAACTTATGTTTTATATCCATCAGATAGGCATACTGAAAGCTGGACAATAACAAGTATTGGCAATATTGTGGTCAATGGGACTGCTTACATCCTGATGGCATTATTAATAATATAAATTAGTACAACTACTTTAGAAACAATTTGGTAATGTTTATGAAGCTGAAATGTCTATTCACCACAAACCAGTAATTTTTGGAGAAATCTTGCATATGTGTTTTAGGAGTTATGCCTAAGTATGTCCACTGGGACAGCAGAGAAAGGTGGAACCACCCAAACATGGATTGAAAAGAAAATGGAAAAATAAAATGGTATCTATTAAAGTAATTCTAGACAGAACTGAAAACAAGTGAATTAAGGCTATATCCATCAACATGAATGACTCTCAAGAGTATACTATTGAGAGAAGAGAAGTTACCAGAGAATTCCTACACTATTATTCCATATACATCAATTTCAAAAACATGAAAAATGAAATGATCTGTTTGGTGATGTATATACATGGCAAAAGCTTAAAACATGAAGTCATAGAGTAGCAGAAGTGAAATTCAGGACAATGGTTAACTTAGGCGGTTGTGCAAGGGGAAAATAGGATAGGGCTTATATGTGGTTATAAAGTTTTGCCCCTTAAGCTGGTGATGGGTACATAAGTGTTGAATTATTGTTATTCCAAATAATTTGTACATATTATGTACTATTTTGTGTATATACACAATCTTTAATATTAAAAAACAATAAAGAAAGAAAATTCATTCATATAATATTAGATCTTACCAGAGGCCTTGCCGGAAAACAAAATAAAAGTAATATATTGTATGTTAATAAAAAAATTAATTAATTAATTTAAAAAGTAACTCAGAATTTAAAAAATATTAATCTATTTTATAATCATTTGAAAATGTGACAATGACCAGATAAGACAAAATTTAGCAATGTTTGGCTTGATAGAAGTTTGGAGTTGAAAGGCAGTAGTCAATCTTGAAAAGTTTCCCTTACTCCAACTATTAAATGGCACATTTCAACATATATGCAATATATAATATACTTCATCAACTGTTTGGGAGGCCGAAGTTTATCTAATTCTTTCCTTAACTATTATTTAAAAACAAGAAAATAAGTGCCTTCATGATTTTGTCATTTTGTCACTTTATAAAGGTGTCTTAAGCAGCCTCAGAGTGATGAAGTCTGAAATTATATTAATATGCAAAGTGATTCATGATAAGATAATTACTGAAAATATTTCAAAGCCCAAATATAAATGTTTTAGTGCACATGTGATTGACTGGAAAGCTGACTAGACATGAGTAAATGAGGCCAAGCTGTTGTTAACAGGCTACACAAGAATGGAGAACTTGATCATGGCTTCTAGGCTTTCTGAGCTTACCCATGGACTTCATTGCTTGAATTTCTTTTCTGATGTTTTATAGAGTACAATGGGCTACTTTGAAAGAGTTTTGAACCATAAGAGACTATGGACTCCAGGAAACAAACTGAGGGTTTTAGAGGGGAGGAATGGGGAGATGTGTTAGCCTGGTGATGGGTATTAAGGAGGGCATGTATTGCATGGACCACTGGGTGTTATAAGCAAACAATGAATCATGGAACATTACATCAAAAAACAAAACAAAACAAAACAAAAAAACAGAAACTACCTTTACAGGGGAAAGATATGTATTATGAACACAAGTCTTTTTAGAAAAATTTGTAACCAAAGACCTCATTTTCCACTCCATTATTTTCTGCCTTAGCCAGTAGAAGGAGCTGATGAGGGTAAACATAGTTAGGGATTGAATTTGTTTTACTCTAGGAGAAGAAATAAAATGGATCATGAAACAAAGAGAAAGGAACTGGATTGGGTGAATTTTTTCAAATCAAGAGAGACTTACAGTTTTGGTTTATGAAGTAGGTGTTTTCTCAAGCCTGCACACTTTTTTTTTTAAAGATTTTATTTATTTATTTGTCAGAGAGAGAGGGAGAGAGAGAGAGCGAGCACAGGCAGACAGAGTGGCAGGCAGAGGCAGAGGGAGAAGCAGGCTCCCTGCCGAGCAAGGAGCCCCACGTGGGACTCGATCCCAGGACGCCGGGATCATGACCTGAGCCGAAGGCAGCTGCTTAAAGTCTGCACACTTTTAACAAGAATTGCAAGGCAAAGAGTGTAAATGTTTTTTACTAAAGCATAAAATGATTACTGCAATATAAAACAAGTTTGAGCAGTGGAAGAAGCAGACTGGTCATGGAGAGACTGCAAGAAATTTTAGACTCTTGACTTATTAAGGTGTGATGAAAATAAAAAACCCACCCCTCAGAAGTAACTTTTAATCTCTCTCTCTGTCTCTCTCTCTCACACACACACACACACACACACACACACACACACACACACACACACACCCCTTTTGGTACCTACCCTGCTGAGAAAGTAAAATCAACTACTTCAGCCTCAGATATGGCATGATGTTTAGTCTATGAGAAAAGAAGGTGCTCGTGCAAACTTTCATCAAACTTTGCTGATTCTTTAGCAGCATTCTGACCACACTGGTATAGCTCCTGAAAGAGTAAAAGTACCGTTTTGATTTGTACCCACAGGCCTATTTCTGCACCTGCTAAAGTGTCTGCTCAAGGCTAGCAATGACACTATCTTGTCTCAAACATTTCAGAGAGTAGAACTTATAATTTTGGACCAACTTTAACAATTTTCTTCAGAGAATGTTAGAAATGAAAGAGAATTTAGGAGACAGTCCCACACTCCCTTCCCTCATTTTATGTAAGTGGAAGGTCCAGAGAAGTGAAGATGAGCTCAAGGCAACATACTCTTATTTCAGGTTCAATCACTGGTTTATCAACTTCCTTTATATAGAGAGGGAAAGGGGGAGGGAGGGGAAGTTTTATAAAGCAGAAATAGGATATCAAAACAACTCAAACCTCAGCATATTCTGAGAACTGGCGATTAGAGTAATGATGGGGGGGGGGATGTAAGGAAAAAAACACCAGATGGGAACCACCCTGCTTCTTTACATATTCTGTGTACATTTCCTGCCCTGATGTCAGCACAAGGGACATTGATTTATAATGTGTGCTGTCTTGTGGCTCTCTAATGTCTGAATCTGCCAAATCATTACCCATTCCTACAGTTGCTATCTCTTAAGTAGTATAGATATATCATTGATGGAATTAAAAAGAGGGAAGGAAGGAAGGGAGGGAAAAGAAGGAAAGGAAAGAAGAAAGGAAGGAAGAAAGGCAAAGAAACATATACGGAAATATTTGAAATATATTGGGAAATTCACTGTCTATATTTAGATCCTGGAAAAAATCCCACAATTAGGGTGCAGATCATTTAACTTACATTTCAAGAAATGTATAGCCACAACAGTATTCTCTCTGGAGCTGCTGGAAGTGACTCCTTTATTCACAATACACTGATAGAGCTCCAAGTACTTGCCGCCTTACTCACTGGGCAGGGATAAAACAGGAACACAACTTTAGAAGGAAGATGATGAAGCACTTTTCAGATCATGGCAGCTTTTCAGTCATTGGAAATTCCCTCATATGGAAACCACTGCAGCTGTTATGGATATTTTGACAATAGATTGAATGTGCTAGCATAAATAGAATCAAATCAAATCACAAATAGAATCAAATCAAAAAGAATCTGACATAGAAAATATTAACTGTTTTGGTAATTTGCAAGAATAGGATTTTTTAAAAGATGTATAATAATTTTGAATTTTAAATATAATTCAGATTTTTAAAAAATCTAACAAATTAGAGATCTCACATTCTTCTATAGCTACACTATTAATTTTAATAACATTTTATCCATGTTTGGATGAGTCCTTAATTGCAATAATTCGGTTTCAGAAGATAGCATTTAAAAAAAAAAAGGTGAAAATAGTTGTGAACATTCTTGTGAAGATACTTCATTCTACCTTATTTATAGATTATAATAGATTATTTGTAATCAACTCCCTGGGTACTGAAGAGGACATTTTGTTATCTCCATGGTATGTGTATTAAAATTCTATTTCAAGTTTCATTTTTGATGGGAGGCCGTCAGGGTGACGAATGCACATGCTTGATATAGTTTCCTAACTTCCTGATAATGAGGATGTATGAAGATCTTCATGTTCATAGTAGAATATTCTTTGTATCATAAAACTTCAATACAAAGTACAGAGCTAGCAAGTCTCCAAAAGATAACTAAAATTTTGTTGGAATGAAAACCATTGGATATGGTATTGAAAGGCTATCAAGATTGACCAAAAATCACCAAAAATATGTCTTAGGTTTAAAACCAAGTTTCTCTTCCTTTGGAAGTTACACACGGGGTTTTTGAGTAGGTCTGCAATAATGTCTTCTCATATTTGATGGCACTTTATACAACCTTTATGTTGTGCATTATGTTATATTAACTTGCATGGATTTGCCAAAACAAAAACTGTAGCACAACCTTCCCTTCCATCATTAAGTGTTTGTACGAAAGGGAGCGGGAAGCAAGAGAAGTAAATTTGCTTTTTTCTCTCAGATCTTATGTGCCTCTTTGGATAGCCCCTCCCCTTACTGAGTATAAGTCTGCTATTTGAAGGTGAATTTTTTATACAATTGGCTCTTAAGCTAATTTTCTCTGCCTGGTTCTTCAATTAAGAAACAGATTTGTTCCAAGACTGGAGGAAAGCCAACTATATTGGACTGAGAGATGATCTTATTAGCTCTCTTATAGTAAGTGAGTGTGGCCATGAATTAGGGGTGTCAGATAAAATGCAAGACACCCAATTAAAATTGAAATCTGGAGTAAAGAAAAAAAATTTTAGTGTAAATTTGTTTGTTTTACTAAATTTGTCAATGCTACCATAAATCCTGTATTTTAAGGAATATTTCAAGGACATTTTTCTCCCCACAGGTGATTTTGATTAAAACTGATTTTCATTTCCTGTATTGATATTTTAACCTAACCCTCTTGTAAAATGAGACCATACTGCTGTTTTATCAAATTCCTTTATAGCTATTGTCTCATTTAGATCTCCATGATGATCCTCATGGAGACCTGAAGTCTCTCTCATGAAAGCCCATTTTCCAGATGAGAATGTTGATATTCAGTGTAATTCTGTTAATCAAGGCCATTTGGAGAGTTAAGAGGCAGAGTTTGAACTCTCTTTTAGCCCCATGTTCTCTTACAAACTCACTCCTATGTGGGAGTGGATAGTAAGGATATAATCTTGTGAAAATTTTGGGGTGCCTATGTGGCTCAGTTGGTTAAGCAACTGCCTTTGGCTCAGATCATGATCCTGGAGTCCTGGGATCAAGTCCCACCTTGGGTTCCCTGCTCAGCAAGGAGTCTGCTTCTCCCTGTGACCCTCGGGCCTCTCATGCTTACCCTCTCAAATAAATAAATAGATAGATAAAATCTTAAAAAAAATTCTTATGAATATATTTCAGTTACTTCATTATAGTTACCCCTGCCCCCCCATAATGTACTATAGTATATAAATATAATACCATATAATAAAATTATATAATACTGCCTCCTTGATGGCATTGTGTTTTAACCTAATAAAAATGTTTACTTTCCTTCAAGATTCTAAATATGGGTGATTTGGGGCAGTATTGTCTTCTACTAAGAGATTCAACAGAACTATCTGAACACCTTAACATTTTTATTTTTATTGCATAGATTACCACCTCCTGAAACTGTTCAATGACATAAAAAATAGTGCATAAACTATAGAAATAAGATTTTTTAGAAGAATAGTTCTTTAAATGGTTAAGTCTTCTGAGGCACTCCTGCCCCTGAGTCCACACATAATAAGCATTCACTGTTTATGCCTTTGTTTGAAACATATCTCTAAACCTTCTCTCTTGAAATCACTTTCATATAGTCTGTCGAATTGAGTTTTATGGTTTTAATGGTATAACCTTCTTTCCTTTCATGATCTGTTTCCATTTCTGGAACTAGAAGAAGTTGCACAGTGACAATATAAAGCAATAATTATGTTGTTACACACTAAAATGTTCTAGATGGTTAATAACACATACCAAGGCATGTAGTCATAACCAGACCAGTTTTCATCTTTGCCACATCTCTGGTATAATTTCCTCCCTCTATCATTTCAGATCTTCTTGGTAGAAGTGGAGAGTTAATAGTATCAGGAGGAGGAAATTTTGAGTGAATAGTTTCTTCAATGTTTAAAATGCCCTGAGCATAATCTTCACAGTATTATCAATTACTGGGTTCTCAAAATGTCACATTTTCAAAGAATGTAACAAACATGTGTCAACCTAAATGTAGCTCGTCATGGCATACTGGAGTGGGGAAATTAGTAAGGGATTAATATATATGAAAAATGTGGCTGAAGCTTTCCTATCCGCCCCCCATGCATTTGTTGGTGGGTGAGTTGATTTTCTGGATTCTTTATTTTTCTCAAGGTATTCTTACCAAATCTATTTTCAGTTAAATCCTCAGTACTTTATCTAGTAGACAAATTTATCTTATTCATTGAGGGTAGATGGTAACACACAGGTGCACAGTGACTTTAATAAAGAAATCTAAGGAATATGGGAATAGAAAAAACTAAGAAAGAGAGGAGAAGCTGGGTGGTGGTGGGGAAACTGTCAAAGTGGGGGAGAGCACTTATAAGGAAAATATGGAAATTGAGACTTTAAATCCTTTTGAATAGTAGAAAATCATGCCCTTCTTTGTTCAAAGGAAACTAAAGGCTTTATGAGTTCTTTGGACATCAAATATACTTCAATGAGGGAGAAACATGCCACTTAAAGTCCCTTTGAAATTCACATTTGATATAAATCTCAAGTCTAAAAATGGTTTTAGCATAAATAAATTTATAGAAGGACAGTACGGGAAGAACATGCAAATAGATTAAAATACAACCCTATGGCTTCCCAGTTTTCTCTCTCTCTGGTACCGGCATGGGGAAGATATTTTGATTTTTCTTATTTAAATAAAGGAACAGTGGCTAAAAAGAAGCATTGAGTACAGATTCAAATGAACAGAACTGATGAAGTGGAAATGAATATGCTTGAATTAATCATAATGCTTTAATCAGGGTTTTCTAATGCTAGTTAATTGCATCCACAAAATATAGCACCAAATGAGCTTGGTGAGTTGTAAAAGGGGAGATTCAGAGACTCTGAATAGGATCCTGTTTTGAACAAGAGAGGTGTGGAAAAATTGACCAATTGCCACTGAAGCTGTTATGTGCCCAAGTGGCTGAATAAACTTGGTATCAGTCAACTCAATTAAATTATAGGCCTAAATTAAACATATCATAAGGCTACCATATTCAATTTCATTTGTTTTTCTAAGTCATCTCAGTCCCAAGAGACACTAGACATCTCTCATGACTGAAAATAAATTATCTTTCTTTTCCAGCGTGGTTTCCATTAATTTAATTATGCTTCATAATAATTAAAACAGTTTGGCCTCTGTGGCATTGAAATATCTATGTGTTCAGAATGACTGTTGTCCCCAACAACATCAGAGCAGGAGACTCTACAAACTCTGCCCCCACCCCCTTCAGAAACATCACTCTGGTCTCTCTGACAGGACCAAAAGTTTTTATCACTAATTCTCCTCTTTGGCTTAGGACATAAATGATTTTAATTTCATCCTGCCTATGTGACATAAAGGACCATATCTTAAATATTGTACTTGTTTTTGTCAACAGACCATTTCAATGATTAAAACCAATCTATTTTTTTTCCCTTCAACAGCATATTCATTCAACTATCTGGAAAAGACTCTCCGACGGAATGTGTTATTAGAATTTATAAACTCTAAGATCTCTGTAACTTCTCTGTCTTCTCTTGCCTCAACATCTGAATCCATGAGAGCTGGCTTTTTCTGAGAAAAGCCAATTCTTAATGAGAACACAAAGTTTTGAATCAACAAACATCTACTAATCTTTCAGAATTCCTTACACGCCTTATACCTTCAGATCTTTGAGGCTAGTAGTAATGGTTTTATAACCCACATTTCTAATATATTGCTTTTTCTTTTTTTGAGTCTCTGAAGGGAAATCCTTCATTTATACACTTCTCTGGATTGATAAATTGGATGATGTCAGACTCTGGGGGTGAATAGACAAGAAAGTTAATTTATGGTGAAGTTTGTGTGGGGTGGGGAAATGCATTGTTGGTATGGAGAGTGGAAATTATCCAGTGAAGATGAATTGTGCAAACCAAAGCAATTATTTCCCTAGCTACATTCCTGGGCCACTGAGATTTATCATTCTACATATATCTATCTACCTGACTTATCTAAAAAATAATCTAAACAGCTTTGTTTGCTTTTTTTGTTTATAATATCTGCTGTTTCTGTGCATTGTTTCTTCAAAGTCAGGACACCGGCAGACAAGTGTTTGTTGGTCACTTGTATTGAGCAACTTACTCAACAAATTTATCTGTGTTTCATTAACTTATTCAATGGTCTCAAAAGCCTAGGCTTTGTGTTCTAGTAGATGTCTGGTTTCCTCTTGATCAATACTCCTTTATGCTAAAAAACACAGTGGGTTCTAGTTTAATCATGAAGTGGGAAGACTGTTTCCCTAATCATCCATCTGCTTGCTCTTACCTTTTCAATAAGATTTTTTGGTCACCTTAGTTCTAATTAACTAAGCATGTCTCACTGAGGTGCCCAACAGGTTTGGACAGAATTCTGTGAAGGGCATTAAGTGGCAAGGAGTGTCAGCAGGTTAACCTCAGTCTCCTCATCTGTAAATTCACACTTAATGTATCTCTTCAGAGAAAAGTCACAAGATCAAAATAAAAATAAAATTTTCATAATATATAAAAAAAAGAACAGAGCAAACCAACCTCCTCTTTTCTATTTCACTCATTTACAGTATTACTAATAGCAACAGGTAACACTGGAGTATCAGACAGATCATTTGCAAACACAGCTGCTACAATCACCCCTATGTTTTGCAACATAAATTGGAAGCTAATCCTGTCAAGGGGTGAAGCCTAGTTTTCCCAACCCGTACGGAGGCGGTCTTGTGATTTGCTTTGACCAAAAGAATGTTGAGGATGACTTCTGAAGCCAGAGCATATGAAGATTTGCAGGTTTTGTTTTTATCCTCTTAGAATGATGTCCTGAGATCATTGTGCCATAATGAAAGCTGGAAGGATGACCACGTGGAGAAAGGGATCTAGATGCCTCAGTTATCTCAGCGGAGTCCAACCCTCAGTTGATTCTCCAGCAGAGAACATTCATGAGTGAGCCCAGGGGAGACTGCTCAACCAACAGCCAGAATTATAGACAACAATAAACTGTTTTTTAAAGCTATTAAGCTTTAGGATAGTTTGTTTTACAGCAATAGATAATCAATAGAATTATTGTGGTAAGAATTAGCAGTGAACAACAGAGAAGATTGTTGCTTCATAAACGTATATTCTAGACTCAAAGGTTACAAAAATTGTATTGTAATTGAAACATATATTATGCACTTTTTTATTTATATTACATAAAGGGATGGTATGTAAAAGCATGAGTTTAATATTTTGCTGAGGTTATCTGTGATGTTTAGTAGGAAACATACTGGAGTTAATGGCTAAATTTTTAATGCCTACTATATAATAGGTTTACAGGTATTTTTACAAGCGTTAACTCACTAAATATGTACAACAATCCTATGTGATATATACCATATATATGTGTATATATACACTTTGCATTAAAGGAAGCTGAGGCACAAGAGGACGATAGCATTAGCTAAGTTCACATAGATAGTAAGTATTGGAGTTGGAATTCCAATTCAAGCAATCAAGCTCCAGAGTCTATACCCTTAACTTCTGTACACTGTTGGACTAAGCCAACTATTGCATTTACATAGAAATTCTCCCACTTAATTTGGGGAAGGCTAATTTTATTATAATGTATGAGATAAAAGATAAGGCTGATTAGAGTGTAAATCTCTTAGAAATCCCCATTGAATTGTCCCAAGGATGGATATAGGGATTTTTAGTCTTTTTAAACACCACTCAGACTTACCTTCAAGGTTGCAAATAAAGTAGAAATTATATTTATTTAAATCAGACAAATGGCACTGTACATTATTATACCAGAGATCAAATTAATCAATTTTTTTCTGAATAGAGTAATATTTAATGCATTTATTTTGCTCACTCAAAGTCAGTAAACCTGTAAAATGTACACAGTTTTCTACACTATAAACTAGTGACTATTTTGATTAAAGCACAGTACTTACTTCATCTTAAAGTGAGTTTTCTTGGAACTTAGTTCACCTAAACTTTTTTTTTTTTTTTTTTTTTTTTTTTAATGAGTTTGTTTTCAGCACCATGAACAGAAACCATCTAGGGGGATGATTTGCCTGCACCAACCTTAAAGGGCCTACTAAACAGTTGAATTAACAATGGCCCTGCTAGGAGAGGCAAAAAATCTACTGAACTGTATTCTCCAAAAATGGGGATCAGGAACACTAAGCATGTGAATATGTTCCTTAGGTAATTCTGAACATCAGCCAAATATGGAACACCTGACCTGGCTATTGGTTTTATCAAAAAATCTTAGAATACTGCATTACCCAAACACTCCCTTTCAACTCTCTGAGGTTATGGAGTTATGCAGAAAAGTTATTATTTTTTTAATGTAATGATAGACTTCAAAAAAAGAAGTTTTTGAGGTTTGTATTCAGTGTTTTGCCTTCCTGTTTATGGTTCTTCCTGTTTGGTTATCCTTTTCTCTTAACTCAGGGACTTATCTGCATGTTATACTCATTTATTTTAACCCACTCTTGAATAGACTAAGATAAGCTACTCATGAACAATTGACATAAACTAGAAATTCACAGAAGAGGACTACAAATGGCCAAAAATAAAAATAAATAAATAAATAAATAAATATGCTCAACCACTTAGATTATAAGGTAAAGAAAAAAACAAAAAAAAAATCAGTTATGTCTTTTTGTAACATATCAGATGGGTAAGAAGCCTGAATTTTCTAGTTTTAGCAAGAAATTGACATTTCCAGTCACTTCCGGGCATTTAACAAACACTGATTATTTTTCTAACCTCAACTTCGAGACTAAAAATGTAAATACTCATTTCCCTAGCCTTCTCTGTAGCTGTGGTGGTCATATAACACAGTTCTAATTGATAAACATATATTAAAAAGTTTGTTGTGGAGGTATATGAGAAAGTGAGTATTTATTGATAAGAAAATAGAATTGCAGTAAATTCCTCCTGTTTCTGCCTCATTATATTTTGAATGTAGACATGATACCTGGAGGAGTGGTTTTCATCTTGTTATCATAAGTGAAAGGCCAAGGAACTCACAGATAGCAGCTATAATATTTTTAGGTTTTGAACAAATGCCAGCAGCTGTTCACATACTACTTTTTGAGACAAATAAATCCCCATCTAGGTAGATTTCTTTAATTTGATTTTTTTTTTTTTTTTTACTTAAAGAATTCCCAATTGATACAATGGGATTATAAAGTGAAGAAATGTTTTTGGAAGGCAATTTGACATAATCTATCAAATTTTAAATACACTAAGTATTATTATTGCAGTTTAATGTCTACAGTATACAAATTTATCCTAAAGATATATTCACCCATGTATACAAAGATTAAAGATATGTATATATTTATAAACATTCATTTAATCATTCTTATAATAGCAAATAATTATAAATTGTAAATAACTTGGATGTTTACCATTAAGAAGAATGGTTAAATAAAACATGCGTACTATGCAGCTATTAAAATAAAGAATATACAAACACAGAAAGACCATCAAAATTCAGTGCTAGTTTAAAAAATACATTTAAGAACAACATGTATAATATAGATACCACTTTATACCAGTTAGAATGGCTAAAATTAACAAAGCAGGAAACAACAAATGTTGGTGAGATTGTGGAGAAAGGGGAACCCTCTTCCAGTGTTGATGGCAATGCAAGGTGGTACAGCCACTCTGGAAACAGCAGGGAGAGTCCTCAAGAAGTTAAAAATAGAACTACAGGGGCCCCTGGGTGGCTCAGTGGGTTAAAGCCTCTGCCTTCAGCTCGGGTCATGATCCCAGGGTCCTGGGATCCAGCCCCGCATCGGGCTCTCTGCTCAGCGGGGAGCCTGCTTCCTCCTCTCTCTCTTGCCTGCCTCTCCACCTGCTTGTGATCTCTGTCTGTCAAATGAATAAATAAAAAATAAAAATAAAAAAATAAAAAAAATAGAACTACACTATGACTCAGCAATTGCACTACTGGGTATTTACCCCGAAGATAGAGATATAGTGAAAAAAGGGGTATCTGCACCCCAATGTTCTCAGTAGCAATGTCCACAATACCCAAAATGTGGAAGAAGCTGAGATGTCCTTCAAAAGGTAAATGGATAAATAAGATATGCTTCATATATACAATGGAATATTAGTCAGTTATCAGAAAGGATAAATACCTAACATTTACATCAGTGTGGATGGAACTAAAGGGTATTATGCTAAGTAAAATAAGTCAATTATAGAAAGACAATTATCATATGGTTTCACTCATATGTGGAATGTAAGGAATAGCACAGAGGATTATAGGGGAAGGGAGGAAAACCAAATAGGAAGAAATCAGAGTGGGAGACAAATGGTGAGAGACTCTGGATTCTGGGAAACAAACTGAGGGTTGTGGAAAGGGAGGTGGGTGAGGGGATGTGGTAACTGGGGGATGGCCATTAAAGAGGACATGTGATGAGATGAGCCCTGGGTGTTATACGTAGCTAATGAATCATTGAACACTACATCAAAAACTATATGGGGGCAGGGGAATGGCAAGATGGCAGAGGAGTAGGAGACCTAAATTTCACCAGGAATTCAGCTAGATAGTTATCAAACCATTCTGGACACCTACAAACTGAACAGAAGATCGAAAAGAATAGCAGCAATTCTAGGAATAGAAAACTGACCACTTTACAGAAGGTAGGACATGTGGAGAAGTGAATCTGAGGTAATACATGGGAAGACAGACAGCGGGGGGAGGGGCCAGCTCCCAGCAAATGATAGAGCAGTGGAGTACAAAGTTGAAACTTTCAGAAGTCTGCTCCATGGAGGAAACTCACTCCCGTGACTAAGGGGGTGGGAGGATCCTCTTTGGGTCAGTGTGGTCTCAGAACCCTTGGGGTCACAGAATGACCAGGGGTGCCTGAGTATTGCAAAGCTCCCAGGTATCAGAGCAGGGAAGCCAGCTGCAAAGATGGAGCTGAAGAGGGGGCTTTCAGCTCAGGGTTGTCATAAACTGTGATCCAAGGCAAAGTCAGACCACTACTCTTTGAGCAGGGACCCCACAAGTGGCAGATCCAGGGAGACTCCCCCTTCCTCCACAGGGAGGAATAGCATGGGAGTTTGCTGCAGGATTCTGCTGGATTTGGAGACTCCAAATGAGGCTGTGTGCCAGAGATAGAAATGCTCAGTCATAGGCTGGGGGAGCCTGGGGTGTAGCTGGAGACCAGGGAGACAGGCATGATTGCTTTTCTCTGAAGACTCACTGAAGAGGCGGTACTCTGAGCTCTCAGCTCCTATGGGGCTAGTTTGGGTGGCCACCATTTTCATTCTCATCCTCCAAAGTTGTACAGAAAGTTGCAGGGAACAAAAGCTACTGAGAGCAAACTGGAACAGATTACTTAGCCTGGCCCCTGGCAAGGGCAGTGCAATTCCACCTTAGGCAAAGAAATTTGCAAATCACTGCAACAAGCCCCTCCCCTGAAAATCAGCAAGAACATCCAGCCAAGACCAAGTTTACTTATCAATAAGAACTGCAAAACATCAGTGCTAGGGGAATACAGCACATAGAATTCACAGTTGTTCCGTGATTCTTTAGTATTTCAAAGTTAAATTTTTAAAATTTTTGTCATTTTTTCTATTTCTTTTGAATTTTCCCTCTTTCCTATTTTATCCTGTTTTAACTATTTTATCAATATCTTTCTAAAAATCTTTTTACATTTTCATTGTTATAGTCATATTCTATCTTTTCATTGTATTTAACCTTATTTTTTTGTACATATAAGTTTTTCTTTCTTTAAAATTTTGGGATACAGTTTCTTTTAACAGATCAAAATATACTCTAAACTAGCATATGGCTTTGTTCTAGTCTCCAGCCTAATCATATTGTCTCTCTCTCTTTTTTATTTTTTTATTTTTTATTTTTTTCTCTCTTTTTTAAACTAACTTCTTATCAATTCCTCTTTTAAAATCTTTTTTAATTTTCATCTTTACAGTCATATTCTATCCCTTCATCGTGTTTAGCCTTATATTTGTATATATGTAAGTTTTTCTTTCTTTAAAATTTTGGGAGGCAATTTCTTCTAACAGACCAAAATACACCCAAAATCAAGTGTGTGGCTCTGTTCTAGTCACCAGCTTAAATATATATATATATTTTTTCTCCCCCGCCACCCCTTTCAGGTCTGTTCTGATTTGGTTAGTGTATATTTCTCTGGGGTCATTGTTACCCTTTTAGCATTTTGTTCTCTCATTCATCTATTCTTCTCTGGATAAAATGACAAGGCAGAAAAAAAGAACAAGAGGTAGTACCAATGGCTGGGGACTAAATCAATACGGACATTAGTAAGATGTCAGAACTGGAGTTCAGAATGACAATTATAAAGATGCTAGCTGGACCTGAAAAAACATAGAAGATACTAGAGAATCCCTTTCCAGAGAAATAAAATCCCTTTCTGGAGAAATAAAAGAACTAAAATCTAACCAAGTTGAAATAAAAAAAGCTTTTAATGAGGTGCAATAAAAAATGGAGGCTCTTACTGCTAGGATAAATGAGGCAGAAGAGAGAATTGGTGATATAGAAGACCAAATGATGGGCAACAAACAACTACTGGACCATGAGGGGAGATTCGAGAGATAAGTGACGCCATAAGATGGAACAATATTTCGTCAATTATTATGGGATAATTGGGATCCCAGAAGAAGAAGAAAAAGAGAGAGGGGCAGAAAGCATATTGGAGCAAATTATAATAGAGAAGTTTCCTAATTTGGTGAAGGGAAAAAACATCAAAATCCAGGACGCACAGAGAACCCCCTTCAAAATCAATAAAAATAGGTCCACACCCCTTCATTTAATAGTAAAACTTACTAGTCTTAGTGACAAAGATAATCCTGAAAGCAGCTTGGGACAAGAGGTTCTAACATACAATGGTAGAAATATGAGATTGGCAGCAAACCTATCCACAGAGACTTGGCAGGCCAGAAAGGACTTGCATGATATATTCAGAGCACTAAATGAGAAAAATATGCAGCCAAGAATACTATGCCCAGCTAGGCTGTCATTGAAAATAGAAGGAGAGATAAAAAGCTTCCAGGATAAACAAAACTTAAAATAATTTGCAATTATTGAAAGGGCTCCTCTAAGCAAAGAGAGACCCTCAAAGTAACAAACCAGAAAGAGAGACAATATACAGTAATAGTCACCTTATAGGCATTACAATGGCACTAAATTCACATCTTTCAATAGTTAACTTGAATGTATATAGGCTAAATGCCCCAATCAAAAGACACAGTGTATCAAAATGGATAAAAAGACCAAGACCCATTGATATGCTGTCTACAAGAAACTCATTTTACACTCAAAGACACCTCCAGATTTAAAGTGAGGGGGTGGAAAACAATTTACCATGCTAATGGACATCAAAAGAAAGCTGGGGTGGCAATCCTTATATCAGATAAATTAGATTTTAAGTCAAAGACTATAATAAGAGATGAGGAAGACACTATATCATACTTAAAGTGTCTGTCCAATAATAAGATCTGACAATTTTAAATATCTATGCTCTTACCATGGGAGCAGCCAATTATATAAACCAATTAATAACAAAAATCAAAGAACACATTGACAGTAATATAATAATAGTAGGGGACTTTAATAGAACCCTAATTGAAATGGGAAGATCATCTAAGCAAAAGATTAACAAGGAATTAAAGGCCTTAAATGACACACTGGACCAGGTGGACATCACAGGTATATTTAGAACATTCCATCCCAAAACAACAGAATACACATTCTTCTCTAGTGCACATAGAACATTCTCCAGAATAGATCACATCCTAGGTCACAAATAACATCTCAACTGTTACCAAAAGAGCAGGATCATTCCCAGCACCCACATCACAACATGTGCCTCCTCATCACAACATCATCACAACATCATCACAACATGTGCCTCCTTAATAACGATCACCTAGTTACCCCATCTGCCCACCCCCCTCCCTTCTGTAACCCTCAGTTTGTTTCCTGGAGTCCAGAGTCTCTCCTGGTTTTTCTCCCTTTCTGATTTCTTCCCATTCAGTTTTCCCTCCCTTTCTCTGTGGTCCTGCATGCTATCTCTTACATTCCACATCCGAATGGAACTATATGATAATTGTCTTTCTCTGCTTGACTTATTTTAGTTAGCATAATCCCCTCCAGTTTCATTATTTTTTGTTATGGCCAGATAAGTTTAAGAGTTAATACAACTATATCAAAAACTAATGGTGTACTGTATGGTGTCTAACATAACATAATTAAAAAATAAAATAAAAAGATAAAGATAAAAATAATGCATAAATTTTTAAAAAGTTAATACAACCAATGTCTGTATAGGAACAGATAAGCGGGAATAAGGATGAAATCTGTTACTAGAATGAGTCATTACTGAAAAAGTGAGGATGAGTGAATAGTGGATCTTTACAATTATCACAAAGGTTTTCATAATACTTAACACTATTGAGCACTTACAAGGTCACTGATGTGAGGTACTCTCTTTACATACACTACCTCATTAAATTCTTAAAATAAGATATAATGTAGATTTCTATTATTTCTCCATTTTACTGATGAAATAGATAGCTGCTACTCGGAGAAATTAAGTAATTTGGCCAATTGAGTAATATACCTAGCATGGAATCCTATCCCAGGTCTTTGTGACTCTGGAATTCAAACTTCATTATTATCCTTGCAGATTCCAAAAGCATTAAACATGTACTTGCATATGACATAGAGGTTGGGTCAATATATAAGTCCTATAATGACAAGTATATTTTTTGTCTTTTCAACACTATATCACTAGGACCAGGAATAAAGTAGATACTTGACTTATATTTGCTAAATGGATGAATAAACATATACATAAATGAAAGGTTAATGATCTGAATATAAAATAAAAATAACTCCTTTTTAAAAAATTGTTTATAGATTTTATTTTTTTTATTTATTTGACAGAGAAAGAGAGATAGTGAGAAAGCACAAGCAGGGGGAGAGGGAGAAGCAGACTCCCTGCTAAGCAGGGAGCCTGAGGTGTTACTCGATCCCAGGGCTCTGAGATTATGACCTCAGCCAAAGGCAGATGCTTAACCAACTGAGCCACCCAGGTGCCCCAAAATAACTCCTTCACAAAACCAGATCACCTCTCAGGATGCTATTAAGTGGTTTCCTTCCTTGACCATTTGGCTAGAAATGTTTCTTAAGATACCTCTTGTTTAATAATTTTAACATTCTAGGAAATGTTTATTAGTTCTAGAGAAATAGCCCAAACTGAAGACTAAGTGAATTTTCCACTGGTGGATGGAGAGAGTCCAAGTAGAACAGTGCTTAAAAAAAGCCTCAAAACAGTATGTCCTCCTTTGCATCCTTCTATCAATGGGTCATAAAGAAACAAGCTGAGAATGTTGGCTTTGAAGAGCTCCCAAGATAGCTTTCCAGGTGACCTCTTGGTCACAAGGGCCTGTTATTTTAAAAGGCATAAGTACCATAGAGAGCAAAGGGAGTGGCTGGAATGTCCTTCTTTGATTGGTGCATTATTTTGAGAAAAGCTGATACAGATCATTTTGCCTCAGAGGAAGGGAGCCCAAGCTCCTGGCTTTGCCTAGTTTACAAATCCTGAAACCAATTAATCTTTTAGAACTCCAACAAACTTGCCAAACTGAAGAAAATAAGAATTTCTGTATATATGAAACAAGAAAATAACAATGGAAAATCTAGCATTTATGTGTCAGTACATATTGAGACCATGGGTAGTACTGGCTACCAACATATTACTTTTTCTAATACATAGCTGGGTAAAAGTTAAACCATTTCCCTGCTTAAGCACACTGTTTATGTGTCTCGCTGCTTAGACTCTTTAGAGTCTGGGCCCTCTACTTAGCTCCATCTAGCATTATCTCCCACTACTGTCATATATGAATTCTTTTGTCCAGACAAAACAAGTTCTTAGCCTCTTTCTAAAATAAGTTGCAAGATCCAACATTAACATCTAGCATTTATCAAGCATGTACCATGTGCTAAATATTCTGCTAAATGCTTATGTGGATTATCTCATTTAACTTCATGACTCTGAGGTAAATTCCATTTTACAGATAAAGATGTTGAGATATGGAGAGGGTAAGTAACCGGTCCAAACTCACACAGCTGTTAGTGGTAAATTTGAAATTTAATTCCAGCAGTTTAACTCCCATTGCTTTAATTATTACTTCTCTCTTATAGAAATAAAATGGTTTAGATCCTTAGTTTTACCCTTTGGTCAACATATAGCATCAAAATCATAAAATGAGTAGAATATCTCTTTTCTACCTCAAGAAATGTGAAGATCTGTAGATATCATTTGAATTTGGTTCATTCAGTCATTTAACAACACTGTTTTAAGCAGGATAATACATCCGTGAAGAAAACAGAAATCCTCACCTTCATGGAACTTCTTCTAGTTCCTCAAATTTATCAAAGGGACCTAAGTCCTAAGTCTAAATATAGAAAAGTTTTTGTCCCTAGCAAGCGATAAGCAGGCATGTAACTACTTTGCTTTCTCTTGGAGGCTGATTACTTAGAAAAAGAATCTTTTTCTGGAGGTGAAAATGATGTTTAGTAACCAAGAGATATCAAACTTTCATGCTACAAGGGCCATCTGGGATATGTAGCAGACCCACTTCCTGGGTCAGGAGGTGACTAAGGTACATTAAAGAGAACTTATCCATTCTATACAAGCAGGCCCTTCTCAGCTGCTGTGGGCTGTCACCATCCCGGGATGTGGGCTAGGGTTATAAAGCTACCAGATTTCAAGAGAAGACAGAAATCTCATTATTTGTGTGTGAGTGAAATACTCAATTTTGTAAATCTTGGAAAATGAATTCAAAGTAAAAACAACAAAATACAAATACCAAAACTCTGTGCCAATTAAAAAAAAGCTTCTATTTTAAGGCCAAATAAATGTTTCACAAGTACTGCAAGATTCCCCTTACATGAGGTTTCTAAATTAGTCAAACTCATAGAATCAGAGAGTAGAATTGCAGCTGTCAGGGGTAAGGCAACGGGGAGTGGGAGATTTATAATTAATGGGAATAAAATCTCAATTATGCAAGGAAAATGATTTCTAGAGCTCTGCTTTACAACAATGTCACTGAAGTTAGCAATTTGTATTGTACACTTAAAAAATTTGTTAAGAAGGTAGATATCATAGTAAGTGTTTTTACCACAATAACAGAAAATTGTATACTCTGTGTGTTTGTGTGTTGACGGGAGGCAATTAGGAATGCTCCAGCAGTTAGCCCTGTGATTGCACTAAAGTAATGTATCACCAGAGGCTTCTATCCTAAGCTAGTAGAATACAGAATGAAGGAGGCCAAGGACCTTGCAAAAGATCCTATAAAAAAAAAAATGAAAGAAGGAATTAAATCACTAACAAAAAAAGGTACAAGGAGTGTTTGACAAAAGAATCAGAGCAATGTCAGTATCAGCAAGTATCTTTCTCCAGAAACATCACACAAAGTTTATTTCAGCCAATGCCGCTTCCCTTCAGGCTCTCTGCAGCTTGCTGACTTTTTCTGACGTAGAGACAGGGCAGGTCATTTCTCCTTTGTCCTGGAGCTCTGGTGGTGATAAACTTTTCCTCTGAAACTTCAGAGACAGGGATAGAGAAAGCCTAAGCCTTCTAGAGGAGTTTCTTTTTTTTTTTTTTTTTAATTTTATTTATTTATTTGTCAGAGAGAGAGAGCGCGAGCGAGAGAGCAAGCACAGGCAGACAGAGTGGCAGGCAGAGGCAGAGGGAGAAGCAGGCTCCCTGCCGAGCAAGGAGCCCGATGTGGGACTCGATCCCAGGATGCTGGGATCATGACCTGAGCCGAAGGCAGCCGCTCAACCAACTGAGCCACCCAGGCGTCCCTAGAGGAGTTTCTTGCAAAGGAGAAGTTCTATCTTACCCAGCTTGGTTCTCTTGCAGGACCTGGGCATTGCTCTAGGCAAGACTTATTTTATCCATCATCTCTCTCTCTCTATCTATCTATCTATCTGTCATCTGTCTATCTATCTATCTATCTATCATCATCTATCATCTATGTACTTATTGTGGTAAGAACATTTAACGAGATCTACGTCTTAAGAAATTTTTAAGTGCATAATATCATCCTGTTGACTATAGGCACTATGCTGTACAGATCTCTGGAACTAATTCATCTTGCATAACTAGGCTTTATTTATATGTGGCAGGTCTAGGCTTGCAATATAGATGTGATATATAATTTCAACTTTTTTTAGGCAAATATGTTAAAAAGTTATTACTTTAAAAATTTTAAACTCTAGGGACGCCTGGGTGGCTCAGTTGGTTAAGCGGCTGCCTTCGGCTCAGGTCATGACCCCAGCGTCCTGGGATCGAGTCCCACATCGGGCTCCTTGCTCGGCAGGGAGCCTGCTTCTCCCTCTGCCTCTGCCTGCCACTCTGTCTGCCTGTGCTCGCTCTCTCTCTCCCTCTCTCTGACAAATAAATAAAAATTAAAAAAAAATTTTAGACTCTAAAGATGCTTGTCTCAAAACATTTCCTTTATAATAACTGAAGTGTCTCCATATATTTCTATTCCTTCTACCCCTCACCTCCCCCCACCCACCTTTCATGCAGATAAATTATGCTGACTCTAGGAAGGGCTCAAGCTGCATGTCTGAGGATTTATTGGGTGATAATAGTTGGATTCACAAGAGCCTGCTCTGCCCCAAGCTTGTACTCAGTCCTTTTTTTTTTTTTTTTTTTTTTTTTTTTGCCTTAGCTCATTTATTTTGGAGAGAAACTGAGGTTAAAGAAACTGTAGGCAATCTGCCTATATCCTCACAGCAAGTAACTGACAGAGTGAGAGTCAAACCCAAAACCATCTCCAAGTACATCCTGTTAGAACCAACAGGATGGTCTATAGCATTTTGTAAAGTTAATAGCATTCTTTGATGGCATAACAATTTATGACATTATATCTCAATATGTGGAGTCTAAACCAGGAGTGGAGATAAAAACAAGTGTGTTTGTCTTAGAAAGTGTATCTACCTCTCTGTCAAAATATTTAACATGTTTTTTGGAATAAATAGACAATTCCACAACTTTAAAAATATCTAAAATATGTTAGCGCTGTCATGTAGAACATAGTCTTAGTTTATGCTATAGTAATTTTTTAAATTGGATTTTCATTATTAGTTCTTTGGAATTAGTCCAAGAATGAAGCGAAGCATGAGACTTCATATATGGACATTTAAATCATTCATATCCATACTAAGAATGCCAGCAATTGACAGTTGTCACTGAAATGACAGCTAATTAGAAGGGCAAAAAATTTTTAAAAAATTAGGAATTAGGAACAATCCAGATTTCTGTTCTATAAGAGGACTCAGCTTCATATCTCAGTTGTGATATACTAGTTCTTTAATGGTATAAAAAATTCGGATTTTCCAGTTAAACAATAAGCAACTATTTTTATGGCATTTAAAAATTCAATTTATTTAAACTAAAACAACAACAATAGTTCATTTGTCTCCCATCCCCCATCCCTTAGCTCTGGCAATCACCATTCTCTGTATCCATGAATGTGGTTTTGTTTTTGTTGTTTTTTCTTTTTTAAGATTCCACATATAAGAGGGATAGATCACACAATATTATTCTTTCCACTTATCTCACTTAGCAAATGCCCTTGAGGTCCACCCATGTTGTTGCAAATGTCAGGATTTCATTCTTTTTTTATAGCTGAATAATATTCCATGTATATAAATACCACATCTTCTTTATCCATTCTTCCATAGATGTACTCTTGGGTTGTTCCCATACCTTAGCTATTATAAATAATGCTGCAATGAACGTGGGGGTGCATGTATCTTTTCGAGTTAGTGTTTTCATTTTCTTTGGATAAATACCAGGAGTGGAAGTGTTGGATCATATGGTCATTCTATTTTTAATTAAAAAAAAAAAAGCAACCTCCATACTTCTTTCTGTAGTGGCTGCACCAGTTTATATTCCCACCGACAGTGCACAAGTGTCCCCTTTTTTCTACACCCTTGCCAACACTATTTCTTGTCTTTTTGATATTAACCATTATAGCAAGTATCAGGTGATATCTCATTGGAATTTGATTTTTATTTTCCTGATGATCAATGCTGTTGAGCATCTTTCCATGTACCTGTTAACTTTTTGTATGTCTTAGGGAAAATGTCTATTCAGATCAGCCCATTTTTTAACTGGATTGCTTGTTTTTTTTTTGCAACTGAATTGTATAAGTTCTTTATATATTTTGAGTATTAGCCTCTTTTCAGATATATGAAATGCAAAATTTTTCTCCCATTCAGTAGGTTGCTTTTTCATTTTGTTGATGATCTCCTTTCCTGTGCAGAAGTTTTTTAGTTTGATATAATCTTACTTGCTTATTATTATTTTGTTTTGGGGTCAGATTAAAAAATCATTGCCAAAACCTATGTCAAGGCACTCACTGCCTATGCGGTAAGCAATTTTTAAATATTGTAAATGATAGCAGGTTTTAACTACTATTTGAATAAAAGAAAGATAGCAATAAAGATGAAGGGTCAGAAATCTAGGTTGACAAAATAGTGTTATTGTATTTTTAATAGACAGTACCTTCAATCCACATTGAACTGATATACTGCCAGATCAAAAGTATGCACAACTGGGATGGGAGTCTATAGCTGATTTTAGATAAACATTAAGTTCAGCCATGGAAAAGAGAATATGAAGGCAAATGAAGAACACAGCACAGTGCTCTTTTGACATTTGCCATTTGGTCTTTGAAGTGGAGGAAAAATAAGATAACAATTACATGACATTTGAGGTTAGATTTGAACTGAAAATTTGAATGAGCTCCAAATCTCAGAAAAACAGCAGAATTAGTGAGTAGCAGGATTCTATTGCATTGTGACCAGCAGAAGAAAAGGGGGTTGGAGTAAATGTCTTCTTGAAAAAGAAGATCTGAATGTAAAGGGGAACACTGATCAGTGGAAGATAAATTAGTTTGAAGAAATATAGAAATATGGATAATATTTTTCTTGAATTACTTGATATTCATACTGCTGTGCCCTCTTAGAAATTATCCAAGAAATAATCTTTACTGTTCCGAGATTGGATTTTGAGACTTGGTCTGTGTTAAGTCAACTAAAATCAGTATGAACTCAATTGTTCATTCATTTAGTCAACAAATAGAAATCTTTAGTTTGTTAGCTTTTCTTCTTGGCACAACTTTAAAATTTTATTTTACTACACATATCCTCTTTAGTGAACATCAGGTGGCATGGGTTAGATTCTAGCACCATCTTCTAACTTCAAGAGTGTCCTAGCTCAGCTTAAGCCAATCAACATAATCTGTAACCCTTGACACCAAAGTTGATTCAGGGATGGGCACAGGACAGCCAATTAAAAATATGAGAAGCTACTGGGCATCTTAGAAATTGGATTTTCCTTTCTCTTCCATAGGAGCAACTAGGAAGAGATTCTTTCTACCTCTGATGGTGTGACATGAAGATGTGGAGCCTGGAAACACCGAAGTCATTATGCTGGCGAGAGAAGACCCCTGGTCATAGGTGGACACTACCCAACCTGTAGTTCATAGGAAGTCCTTTGTCATAGAAATACAATTTCTGAGCCACAGGTTGATGAAGACCCAGATGCTTTCAGGTAAGAGACTGAAGCACTAGAAGAAATTGACTGAGTTAGATTTTTAAAGGGAAATTTTAAGAAAAAAGAAAAATAAGTATTTCTTGGGAGGGGAGCATGATATAGGAATGAATAACAAAATCTTGTGCTACCCCATGCATAGATTGAAAAATAAACTAAAAAATTACTGAAAGTCTGAAAGGTTTATCTGATTGTGAATCAAACCAGTTTCATTGGAAAACATATATCCTGAAGGCTTTTTGTGCAGAACAGAGGAATTTGGGGTAGTGTCCACAGCTTCTGAGAGCAAAAGCATGCTCTTTCCTCCTACAAATAACTGAGAACAAGATGTTTGTACAGAAATAATCAGATTGGTGTCAAGGATGAGTTACAAAGCAAGCAACATCTAAGAGATCAACTGTGCTATCTTTATCCTTAAGAACAATTTAAATCATTAAAAGTAGATTGGTTGTATTTTGAGCTTATAGCTATATTCAATTACATCCACTGTCACAGAAAATGTGGCTGAGATTGTTAACCTTTCTTTTTCAAAAGAGTAAAAGCAGCCTCCTGGAAAGACCATGAATGGTTCTTTTTACTTAACATAGAATTGAGATTTATGGTGCTGGGTTATGTAAAAGCAAAAGGAAAATAAATGTATTTGTTTTCTGGCTATAAAGAATGATCTTGTGGATTTGGCTTTGGACTTCTACATACAAAACAGGGATGTGTGATACAGAACATAAGATAAACTCTAATGTACATAGGTATCATGTGGGAATCATTTTGAAATGCAGATTCAGATTCAGGAGATCTAAGTGGGACCTTAGATCTGAATTTTTGACAAGATCCTCCATAATCCTGGTGCTCCCAGGTCCATGGATCACACTTTGTGAAAGAAAGATATAAAGAGCTGGGCTACAGAAGATACAAGAAGTCTGGGCCTACTTCCAGATCTATCATTAACCAGTTGTGAAAACTTGCTAATATCACTTAAACTTTAAGTGCTTCTCATGTATAAAATGATGGAGCTGGACTTAGTAATTTCAAAATCAATGACAAAGCTAATCCAACAGGATAAAGAGGCTCTATGTATTAATCACTGCATTTTAAATCTTCTCTATTCACTTTCCATTGCTCCTTTCCTTCAAGGAAGGTATCATCTACCATACTAGCAACATGACTCTTGTCTTTGGCTCTTCTCTCTTCACTACCTCCCTATATTTATTCAATCTTCAACTATCATCCAATTCCTTATAAGATAATTGTAGGCTCTTTTACTTGTTTGTTTCTACTTCCCCTGGTACAACTAAAATTCAAGTAACTATCATCTTCCTCTTGACCCCACTATAATAGTCTTCTAAAAAGTTTCTATTCCTCTGTCTCCATTTGAATCCATTATTCATTCATTTAGTCAGGAAATGAATATTTTTAATAATCTGTTTCATGACATTTCCTGTCTTCTTGGTCATAGTGCTTTTCATGCGCTGCAGCATATCTCTCCTTCTATCTTCTCAGCCATGTGGTTAGGTGGGTTCTACCTACCTTTCCATTCCAATACTGAATTTGTATCTAATTATCTCCTTCCCCCATATGAAATCTTTCAGTGACTTTCCACTTTTTGTAAGGATATGGACTACAATCTCTATCATGAAGCAGGCCATGCATGAGCTCACTCTTGTACTCTCTTTCTCTTCCCTCTCATTCTCACAGTTTAGTCATATTGGACTCTTAAGTTCTTTAAAAGTCTCATGCTCTTTTTCATCTCAGCTTCTTTCTGCCTGTTATTCCTGCAGCCTGGCATATTCACGCACCTCCTCCCTGATTCACTGAGTGCCTGCTGGTGAATTGTTTTGCTGAGCTCTGCTAAAAATGTCACTTTCTGATTCCCAAGGTTAATTTAGGTCAGGATTCTGATATTAAATGTGCTGGAAGTACTGTACACTTGACCTTCACAATGCTTAGTAACACACATTTAAATATTTGTTCAATGTCTATTTTTGCCAGCAGACTATATGCTTGATGAGGACAGGTAACCCATCTGCCTTATACAGGTCTGGATTTGAGAATATATTCAACAATTACTAAAAGAATTCAAATAGAGAAATTACAGATAACAATTTGGCTTTCCACCTCTTTAAAGACTAGGTTTTATAGAATATTGGACATTGCTTAGGTACTTTGGTCTCCCTGCCTCCAATTTCTCTTTATGTAAATCTTTTCTCTATTACTAGCAATTATTTCAAACCAGAGCTCCAATCATCTTAATCCTTTGCCTCAAAAGTTATTTTATGGTTTTTCATTGTCTATGGAGAAATCCCCAAACTCATGCTCTTTATTCAAGTTTCTTCATTAACTATTCTAAGAAACCTTGGAGATACTATGTACTGCCTAGGCAAATATTCTAATATACAGCCAAATGGAATAATTAGCTATCTCTCAAACACCTCCCACACTTCCAAGTTCCATGATTTCATTTCTAATATGCCCCATTTCTAGAATATTTCTACGTGCACAGCTCAACACAAATTCCATTTAGTTATCAATCTTTTTTATGTATACCTTGGGTTAAAAATGAGCTCTTCCTCCTTTATATTCTTTACATTCTTTATATTCTTCCTCCTTTATATTCTGTCCCTTCATGCTGGAAGTTTAAAGGAGTCTAATCACCCCTGTTCTCTTGTTCCAGTTCCAGCCATTGAAATGTACACAGAAAGCCAATAGGGATGATTAATAAATGAGGCTTAAAACTCATAAATGACAAATCTTTCTAGATTGTTAAATATGACTTAGACCTAAGGGCTTCCCTATTCCTCAATCCCTTCCCAAGTCTACATCCCATGTGGAAAAAATTAAATCTACTGAGAAGATGCTTATATAGGCAGCTAAATGCAAAATTACAGCTTCCTTCATAAACTCATTCAGGAAAATGACTTAAAGCAGCACTGAGGAGTAGAAATAAAATGCAAGGCACATATACAGTTTTAAATTTTTTAGTAACTATGTAAAAATCCCAAAGAACAAATTTAGTTTTAATAACACATTTAATTTCATCTAATATACCCAAAGTATTATCATTTTAACAGGTAATCAATATAAAATTACTGATGAGATATTTTCCCTTTTTTTGGTCATGATAAATATGGTATGTATTTTATACTTGAAAGACATCTAAGTGCTCAGTAGCCTCCTGTAGCTAGTGTCTATTCTATAGCATACCCTGAGAGAAATATATAGGCCACAATTGCCTTTTTAAAATAAATTTTTATTTTGAACTAATAGATTCAGAAGATGTTGCAAAGAAATGAAGAATAAGTTTTTATGAATCCTTCAGCTCACCTCCCTTAATGTCAATTTCTTTTATAATTATAGTAGAGTAGGAAAACCAGGAAATTATGTTGGTCCACCAATGACTTTTTAAAACAGTGACCTTAGGAAAGAAACAAACAGTGACCTTAAAAAAAATTGGGCAGAAGACACGAAGCAATATGGTTTCAAAGAAGATATCCAGAAGGCCAACAAACACATGAAAAGATGCTCAACATCACTGATCATCGGGGAAATGCAAATGAAAACTATAATGAGATATTGACTCACATCTGTTAGAATGGCTAAAATCAACGCAAGAAACCACACATGTTGGTGAGGATGTGAAGAAAGGGGAACTCTTGAGCACTATTGATGGGAACTAGTGCAGCCAATCTGGAAAATAGTATAGGGCTTGCTCAAAAACTTAAAAATAGAGCTACCTTAAGATCCAGGAATTGCACTAGTAGACATTTATTCAAAGAACACAAAAATACTAATTCAAAAAGATACATGCATCCCAATGTTTACAGCAGCATTATCTACAATAGCCAAATTATGGAAACAGTCCAAATGTCCATCAACTGATGAATGGATAAAGAAGATATGGTATATATACATAATGGAATATTACTCCACCATAAAAAAAAGAATGAAATCTTGCCACTTGCAAGGGCATGGATGGAGCTATAGATTATTATGTTAAGTGAAACAAGTCAGAGAAAGAAAGATACCATATGATTTCACTCATATGTGGAATTTAGAAAAGAAAGCAAATGAGCAAAGGGAACAACAACAAAAAAGAGAGGCAAAGCACAAGAGTCCTAACCATAGAGAACAAACTGATGGTTACCAGAGGGGAGGTAGGTGGAGTGACCAGTTAAATAGGACATGGGAATTAAGGAGATACTTGTTGTGATGAGTAGTGGATGTTGGATGGAAGTGTTGAATCACTGCATTGCACACATCACACAGATATTACTGTATGTCAACTAATAGGAATTTAAATAAAAACTTTAAAAAAACCCAAAATAATAGAAGCAGTGGCCTTTTTCTCCCTACCCAGATTTCTCTGAGATCAGCAATGGATAAGTTCTTTTTCCTACAAGGAAAGATGAATAATAAGATGGAGAGATGGGATAAAGTTGTCAATTCCAATACTGCTTTCTTCTAGAGGGTGGATCAGATGTCACCTTCCACCTGTGAAAGTGAGAACTCTTTCCTCTACCCACACCAGTATGTCATATTCTGCCTTATTTTATAGTTAATTATTTTCTTATTATACTTTTAGTGAAGAGGTGATAAGATTCTGGGATATAGGGAAACTTATTATTTTCAATATCTTCCACACATACATTGGTTTGCATAGAGAAGATGCCAGTGAGTATTTATTGAGGTGGTTTCTTGAAATGATCCAATTGTTACATGAAAGGCATCCATTATTCACATTTTCAAGCTACTCAACGGTTGTATGTCTAAAAGGGAAATGACATAACCTTTGAGTAGGTTGGAGGGATGGCTTTTCTTAGGCAAGAAAGATTTACAGGGCTCTGAGTAAATTAACCAGTAGGGAATATTCTATCGATCTAGAAATACAAGCCCTTTTCCTTACTTGGTTTTAATTAGAAATAAGTCTTTGAGGATTTGTCATCCATTCTGTAGGTAGTTTTTTAAATTGAGTTTATAATCTCCATACTTCAAAAAGACAAAAGCAGAGATGCAGGGACCTCCCAGACTTACTAGCCTACAAGATTCTTCAGCTAATAATTGGTGCATAAATATAAGCCATTGTTTTTCTGCCTAATTTTTACAGTCTAGATGTGTTATGTTAAATCAGCTCCTAGAGCTACTGACTTCGAATAGATTAAAATCCAAATACCTCAGCTGTGTGATTAGCTTTATTTTTAGATCCAGACAGGGCTAGGAACATGGCAGAGAACAAAAAATATATGTTCAATGAATGAATAAATGAATGAATGAATGATGTTCTCCTTCAGTGTCACTTTTGAATGTATGTAGGGTAGACTGAATTGGAAGGGTACTGGGTAATTTAAAAAAGTGATCTTATAGCTCACCAGGAAATGTCACCAGCTTCTCAGTATCTCTTGGCAACAGCCCTCCAAGGGTCTATGCCAAAATACCTGAGCCTATCTAGGGCCAATGATGATCACTTTCCCTACTTTTTTCCAGGGATATCTGTATGTTAGAGCTTGGAGTTCTGGTCTTCACAGTCTTCTAGGAGTGCTCAAAGTCTGCACAATAAACAGCAGCATGTCTTCAGATCCCTGCTTACCATTTATTTAGATTTTTCTTCCACCTGTCAACCAGCCCATCCTCTATTCTTTGACAGAAACCAAGGCATCATCTTTGGTTTTTTTTTACGTAATGCTTCCACATCCAATTTAAGACCAAGTCTTATTGATTTTGACTTTAACTTACCCTGGAATCTATCCATTTCTTTTTAATGTGGCCACAACCCATCTCTAATTTAGATAACTGCAACAGTGCCCAGGGAACCCTCTATATTTCCACTTCTGTAGCTGTTCACCTAAAGGGTGCAGGTTGTGTCATGTTAACTTCTCTATTTCAAACCCTTCAATGTCTTCTCACTGGTAACAAGTTACATCTCTAATATGGCTTCAAGAGTCTTGAATGATTTGACTCAGTCTGCTTCTTTAGGTACAACTTTGCCACTCTCCCCTCATGTACAATACCTGAGCTACACTGGGCTTCCTTCAGATGTCTAAAAGTAACAAGATTTTCTTCTTCATATCCTTTACACATGCTCATCCCTCTGACTGAAAGTGTCCTTTGCTCCGCTGCCCCACCCTCTTTCATCAGCTGATGCCCATTTATACTTCAAGATTTCTTTTCAGTATTACTTCTCCGGATCCCTTAATTCAGGTTGGATCGCTTTTATGATTCCATTCACAAGTCCCATCTCTTCTTTATGACATTCATTGTAATTATAACTTTTGTTTAATATCATTTTTCCTTGTTCTACTATGATTTCCATGAGGCCAGGGTCTGTGAGCATCTTATGAACTATTATTACACAATGCCAACCTGACACAGTACCTGATAGACTTTAGGTGCTCAGTATACAAGAAATAGTATACATTCTCATCATTTTCGGTGATCATTTTCCTTTTTCTTTCACAGACCATTTTCTTCATTCCAAAACTTTTCTATCTTCATAAATAAGTTATTAATGATCCTTACCTTTACATGCAGTGCAGTGGGAAATATGCCATTGTCAGAAGCTGGAGGGTTTGCCTGGGGAAGCATGTTTGTCTGGTGTAACAAAAAGGGTGCTCAACAGGGAGTTACAGCTCATTCCAAGTTTTAATGCCAGGGTCTACCATTAAGTAGCAACATAAACTTAGTTCCTTCCTTGCTCCAGGTCTTAAGTTACTTTTGTGTAAACTGTACAGTAGAGAAACTTTAAATGACTACCTAGGGCTAATGTTCTATGTTTAAGGGCTTCCCCAAAGAAAACTGTGACAGCTGGCCCTTCAGTTACAAAGAGTAGATGCCACAAACGTTTTAAAAATAAAGTATAACCACCTTTTGGAAAGTCTAAGGAAAAATACTGATATTCTTTCCAGAAAAAAGGAATGTGTGTATGTGTATGACCATTACAAATTTGCTTAGAATTTCAAGTTAAGAAGTATTACTCCAAATCAATTTTATAGATAAGACCATCTCTAGGCAAAGTTTTGAAGTCACTGAAGTTTGACTTTCATATCTTTTCACCATTCTATTTGCTCTCTCTCTGTTCAGTCACTTATAGGCATCTGGGAGTACTTTCCATTTTGGTGTAAAAATCTCAATTTTTTTTTCAATTGCCATGAAATATTATTTATCCAGCAGATAGAAAAATTCCAAAAGGAATTGAAAAGCCTACTAATTATGTAATAATATTAATAATGGTTAACACATATTGAACACTTACTAAATGTCCTGAATGTACTAAATGCCCTGAATAATAGTATCCTACTGTTTGGATGTACCACAATTTATTTATCTACTCACCTACAGATGGGCATCTTGGTTGCTTTCAAGTTTTGGCAATTATAAATAAAGCACAGAAACATTTGTGTTTAATCTATTTATTGCTTCCTCATTTGCTGTCTATTTTCTCACTGTATTGTAATGGGAGGGCAGGGATCTTGTTTGCCATGTCTTATGTTATACCCCCTGATATAGTACGCTGACTGTTTCACACCTGGTGTTCTGTGGCTATTTGTGGAATGCATGCATGAATGAAATGGTTCCATTTTTTCAACACACATATTCCAATTAGTTTTCAATACACAACCATAACTACCTATATGTCATAAGAGTGAGATGAGGAAACAATATCAGTACATTCTTTGGGTGGGGGGATGTGTCTGGGCCAACAATTCCTAGTGTTTTTTTCTCATTTTCCATTTTGCCCTTGGCATCTTTCAATTTTTAGCACTTGCAGATAAACCCTGAAGGATTAGGCTTGCCTGGACATCTTGATGCCTAAATCATAGATTGGATCTTTCTATATGTTCAGCTTTACTATGTCATCTGAATACCAAAGTTATATAGATTCTATATATGAGGGAGGGGTAAGGCTAAAACCATTCTAAGATCAGAATAGAGGAGAGACTACTGCTAGGTAGCCCAGGCAAGACTAATAGATAAGACAGAAGACTGAAGTATCACTTACAGCAATGCCTTAGTCCTGAAGAACAAAGAAAAGAGAATTTTCATCAGAGTAGATTTGTCTTCACTTAAAAAAGGGAGCCTATTATAGCATCCCAATTCTGATAGAACCTTATCTTTCTGTTACTTAAACTCTCCCCAAACTCCTCTCTTCCTCTGTTTCTAAATCATCGAAGCTGAACTAAATATTCTCTGATTCTGCTAACATTCTATGATGTTTTCATCCAGGTCAAAGAGTCAGTAGTTCTTGATTGTCCCAATCTCTCATGCACAATATATCAGAGTCGTTTGCTTACTTTTACCTCACTAGTACATGAGTTCCCTAAAGTCACTCACCAGGCTTTTTTTTTTTCCATTAATGTATTCCTGGTACCTATTATAGTGACTGGCATATAGACTGTGAATATTTGTTGAATTATTGAAACATCTATTTATATGGAGCCACTAGTCCTCATAGCTTATACACGTAAGAAATCAATTGTTAGGGCCATAGGACATTACCACTGAAAAGGATTTCTCAAGATTTTCTAGTTGAATTCCTTAACTATATACACGAGAAAATTGAGCTACAGCTAACTAAGAATCTTGAAGAATAGTCTCACACACCCAAGTCATTAATTTGTGCTGGTATTCTATTCATAAACATGAAAACTTAAGAGAATGTACTTAACAATGCAATCATAGTGCATGCAGTAGAACATTTTCTCAGTAATTCTCCAACCCTGCAAGTTCTTGCAGTTTTTCTGGGTGCTGGATAGGCATGATGATTCTCATGGAGAAATGTGCCAGTTAGTAGAGGTCTGAGGTTTTTTCCCAGTGTCAGATAATAGGGAGCTTGATTTGTTTCTCTGGGTCAGCAAAACAAAACAAAACAGAATAAAACAAAACAAAACAAAAACCCACCTCTGGGTTGAGTTAATACATTTAATAGCTGTTAATATTTATTTTGTACTTACTTTGTGCCAGATACTTTTCAAAGTGCTTTATGTGAATTAACTCATGGAGTCTATTCTGTTCTTATCATTTTCATTCTGCTGGTAAAGAAACTGAGACACAGAAAAGTTACTTTTCTGTAACTTTTTTTCTGTAACTTTTCTGATATAGAAAAGTAACTTCCCCAAGGCCACACAGCTAGGTAGTGGAAGAGTCAAGATATGAAACCAAGCAAGGTATTTAAAATGGCAGAGAAAACAAAGTATTATCATTCAAGGTGGAGGTTATATTTGGCTCCCTCCCCCAATTGCTTTCAAAATTGAGATTCAGCTTTCTCATACCCAAGATGTGCCTTTGGACTATTGAGTTACATGAATCCATCAGTTCTCTATTGTAATTAAGTCTCTCAGAGCTGGATTTTCTGTTGCTCTTCCTAACTGATAAGAGTTTGCAAATTAGTTAAATGAGTCAATGTGTACATGGAACTATGCCCAATAACCTGGGACTTACTTAGCATTCAGTAACTTGTACCAGTATTATTCTAACCAGGAGATGCTCTCTGGTTTTTGGCATTTTCTGCCTTCGTTCACACGTCCCGGGCTCTTCTCAGGTTCTTTTTTTATTTTCTTATTTTTTATAAACATATAATGTATTTTTATCCCCAGGGGTACATGTCTGTGAATCACCAGGTTTACACACTTCACAGCACTAACCATAGCACATATCCTCCCCAATGTCCATTACCCCACCCCCCTCTCCTGATCCCCCTCCCCACAGGAACCCTCAGTTTGTTTTGTGAGATTAAGAGTCACTTATGGTTTGTCTCCCTCCTGATCCCATCTTGTTTCTTTTCTTCTTTTCCTACTTCTCTGATTGATTTATTTCACTAAGCATGATACCCTCTAGTTCCATCCACGTCGTTGCGAATGGCGAGATTTCATTTCTTTTGATGGCTGCATAGTATTCCATTGTGTATATATACCACCTCTTCTTTATCCATTCATCTGTTGATGGACATCTAGGTTCTTTCCATAGTTTGGCTATTGTAGACATTGCTGCTATAAATATTCGGGTGCACGTGCCCCTTCGGATCACTATGTTTGTATCTTTAGGGTAAATACCTAGTAGTGCAATTGCTGGGTCATAGGGTAGTTCTATTTTCAACTTTTTGAGGAATCTCCATGCTGTTTTCCAGAACGGTTGCACCAGCTTGCATTCCCACCAACAATGTAGGAGGGTTCCCCTTTCTCTTCATCCTCGCCAGCATCTGTCATTTCCTGACTTGTTGATTTTAGCCATTCTGAATGGTGTGAGGTGATATCTTATTGTGGTTTTGATTTGTATTTCCCTGATGCTGAGTGATGTGGAGCATTTTTTCATGTGTCTGTTGGCCATCTGGATGTCTTCTTTGCAGAAATGTCTGTTCATGTCCTCTGCCCATTTCTTGATTGGGTTATTTGTTCTTTGGGTGTTGAATTTGATAAGTTCTTTATAGATTTTGGACACTAGGCCTTTATCTGATATGTCGTTTGCAAATATCTTCTCCCATTCTGTCAGTTGTCTTTTGGTTTTGTTAACTGTTTCCTTTGCTGTGCAAAAGCTTTTGATCTTGAGAAGTCCCAATAGTTCATTTTTGCCCTTGCTTCCCTTGCCTTTGGCGATGTTCCTAGGAAGACGTTGCTGAGGCTGAGGTCAAAGAGGTTGCTGCCTGCGTTCTCCCCAAGGATTTTGATGGATTCCTTTCTCACATTGAGGTCCTTCATCCATTTTGAGTCTATTTTCGTGTGTGGTGTAAGGAAATGGTCCAATTTCATTTTTCTGCAAGTGGCTGTCCAATATTCCCAACACCATTTATTGAAGAGGCTGTCTTTTTTCCATTGGACATTCTTTCCTGCTTTATCGAAGATTAGTTGACCATAGAGTTGAGGGTCTATTTCTGGGCTCTCTATTCTGTTCCACTGATCTATGTGTCTGTTTTTGTGCCAGTACCATACTGTCTTGATGATGACAGCTTTATAATAGAGCTTGAAGTCCGGAATCGTGATGCCACCAACTTTGGCTTTCTTTTTCAATATTCCTTTGGCTATTCGAGGTCTTTTCTGGTTCCATATAAATTTTAGGATTATTTGTTCCATTTCTTTGAAAAAAAATGGGTGGGATTTTGATAGGGATTGCATTAAATGTGTAGATTGCTTTAGGTAGCATAGACATTTTC